>CAUYRT010032637.1:0-12803 GCA_963574885.1 Lepilemur ruficaudatus | reverse complement strand
CAAAGTGATCTACAGATTCAGTGCAATCCCTATTAAAATAGCAACATCATTTTTTGCAGACCTAGAAAAAATAACTTTATGCTTCGTATTTTTAAATTCTTATATTTTCCTGGCAAAAGCAGAACCAGAGGTTCTATCCAGTATTCATTCTACTTATTACCCCACG
This sequence comes from Lepilemur ruficaudatus, assembly GCA_963574885.1. Classification (NCBI taxonomy): domain Eukaryota; kingdom Metazoa; phylum Chordata; class Mammalia; order Primates; family Lepilemuridae; genus Lepilemur; species Lepilemur ruficaudatus. The sequence continues at coordinate 12,637 of CAUYRT010032637.1, read as the reverse complement.
TTGGAAAAATGAAGGTGGAACCATGAATTGGTTATGAAAGCAGAACTGTTTGTTATAATTTGTGTTTTTGTTTTATGTAAGTTGCTTTTGTCGGGTAAAGCAATTTTAATGACCATAATGATAATCATCTCTGTCATCATCATTATCATCACTGTGTGTTAACTAATATGTGCTAAACTCAGTAGTGATCACTTTATAGACATTAATTATCTTATTGAATTCTTACAATAATTCAGTAATGTAGGTACCAATACATAAACATCTCATTATAATTATAGAGACCATAAATCCACAATTCCTTGGATAGTTACAGTTTGAAGTATTCCACTGTTGCCCTCATGAACCATTAAAACAGACCAGAAATTCTACGTTTATGGGGTCCAAATCACAACCTACATACTGTTCTTCATATCCAGAAGCAGCTAAAAGTCATGTATATGAATTTTGATTTAGGAAATATGATCATTTGCCTTGCTGACTTTATCTAGAAGTGAGGTTATATTTGTAGTAATACTCTCTAGATGGATGATTGGTTGCCAGGAGTGGCTACAGAATTAGGTCGGATTAACTGTTCCTATATGGGATCCATTCTACTCTGGTGATCTCGTACAATATCATGGTTTTAAATATCATCTATACATTTGACTCCCAATTTTATATCTCTTGCCTCTCACTTTCCCTGAACTCTAGACTTGAATATCTAACTGCTGGCCCACCGTCTCCATTTAGATATCTAATATACATTACAAACTGAATATGTCTAAAACTGAACAACTCTTTTTACCTACCCCAGCCAAACCTGCTCTTTCTGCAGTCTTTCCTGTCTTAATAAATGGAAAATCTTTCCCGTTGTTTGAGCCAGAAACCTTAGAATCATCCTTGACTTCTCTCTTTCACATCTATGTTTAAAGAACAAATCCTATTGGCTCTACTTTCAAAATATATGCAAAATTGAAATGCTTCTCATTAACTCTACCACTACCACCCTTACCTAAGCCACCATTATCTGTTATGTGGATTACTTTAATAGCCTCCCAACGTGATTATATTTCTCCATTTTTGCCTTTCCTGTGGTCTTTTAACAAATCCTTTTAAAATCATTTGTCAAATCATGTCACTTGAAAAACCTGCAATGGCTTCACATCTTAAAAGCTAAAATCGTAGAGTGATTCCAATCAAATCTCTGTAGGATTTTCCGTAAAAATTGACAAACTGATTGTAAAATTTGTATGAAAAAGCAATAGAACAGGCATAGTCAAAACAATTTTGAAAAAAGAAGAACAAAGCTGGAGGACTTACACTACCAGAGTTCAGGACTTACTGTAATCAAGACAGTATGGTATTGGCAAAAAGATAGACCAATAGGTCAGTGGAATGGACTAAAGAGCCTAGAAGAGGTCCACATATACCCAATCAGTTGATTTTCAGCAGAGGTGCAAAGGCAGTTCACTGGAGAAAGGATAGTCTTTTCAATATATGATGCTACAATTGGATATTCATATGCAAAAACAATTTATTAAACCCTTCAATTCATACCTTGCATCACAAACAAAAGTTAACTCAAAATGGGTCTTAGACCTAAATGTAAAACCTAAAACTATTGAAGTTCTAGAAGAAAGATTTATTAGATCTGACACCAAAGACACCATCCGTAAAATAACAAATATTAAAATTGGAGTTCATGAAAATTAAGAACTTGTATTATTTGAAAGACACTGTTAAGAAATTGAAAAGACAGCCACATATTGGGAGAAAAGCATATATCTGTTGTCCAGAATGCATAAAAACTCTCAAAACTCAATAATAAGAAAATAACCTTGGCCAGGCACGGTGGCTCACGCCTATAACCCTAGCACTCTGGGAGACCGAGGCGGGAGGATCGCTCAAGGTCAGGAGTTCGTAATCAGCCTGAGCAAGAGCGAGACCCCGTCTCTATTAAAAATAGAAAGAAATTAGTTGGCCAACTAAAAATATATGGAAAAAATTAGCCGGGCATGGTGGCGTATGCCTGTAGTCCCAGGTACTGGGGAGGCTGAGGCAGGAGGATTGCTTGAACTCAGGAGTTTGAGATTGCTGTGAGCTAGGCTGACACCATGGTACTCTAGCCCAGGCAAAAGAGTGAGACTCTGGTACTCTAGCCCAGGCAAAAGAGACGGAGAGGGAGAGGGAGAGGGAGAGGGAGGGTCATAGGGTATATGTATTTACCCTATGACCCTCTCCCTAGAGGGTACCCTATTACCCTCTCCCTCTCCCTCTCCCTCTCTTATACTTTCTTATAAAGTACTTTCTTTCTTTCTTTCTTACTTTCTTTCTTTTCTTACTTTCTTTCTTAAGGTACTTTCTTATAAAGTTAGAAATACATATACCCGATGACCCAGGGAGAGGGAGAGGGAGAGGGGGAAGGGGAAGGGGAGGGGGAGGGGGAGGGGAATGCTGAGAATGCAAAATAGCATGTCCACCTTGAAAATTAGCTTGGTACTTTCTTATAAAGTTAGAAATACATATACCCTATGACCCAGCAGTCACACTCCTAGATATTTGCTTACACAGGTAAAACAAAAGTAACAGTAAAGTTTATGCTCACACAAAGCAATTTGTGGTCACACAAAAATGTGCACAAAAATGTTTATAGCAGTGTTGATTTGTAGCCACCAAAACCTGGAAACAATTGAAGTGTCACTGAACTGGAAAAACGATAATCAAATTGTAGTATGTCTGCATAATGGAATACTACTCAACAATAAATTGGAACAAATTAAGTACTGATATAGTCAACAACATGGATAAGTTTCAAATACATTATGCTAAATGAAGGAAGCCATTTATATGACATCATGATTACATTTATTTAACATTCCTGAAAAGACAAAACTAGGGACAGAAAACAGGTTGTTAGGGGGAAGGGATAAAGAAATTTGTAGGGGTGGGGAGAGGTAATAGAACTGTTCCTTATCTTGATTGGTGATGGTAGTTATGCAAATGTATGCATTTGTCAGAATTCACAGAACTGATAGATTTTAGTGTGTATAAATTATACCTTAATTTTAAAATGGGAAAAAATGATTAACTGGCCTTGTCAAGGCCATATATGATGTAATTACCTCTTTCCTTTGCTTCTTCTCTAATTTTAACTCATATGCTTCTCCCCTTGCTCATTCTGCTGCAGACACATCGGCTGCCTTGCTATTCCTTAGTCAAGCTAAGCATTGGGACATTGGTATTTACTGTAACCGCTCCTGCCTATAATATACTTCTACTCTATCTAAATACCCATGTGGATTCCTCTCTCCTTTAGGCCTTTGCTTACTGAAGCTTACATTATTTAAAATTGTACCCCTCCCTCCCTTCTACCAGCATTCCCTGCACTCCCTCCGTAGCCCTCATCACTAGTAGCCCTCATCACTATGTGACAAACTGTATACAGTCATGAGTCACCTAATGATGGGGATATGTTCTGAGAAATGCGTCGTTAGCAATTTCATCATTATATGAACATCATAAAGTTTGCTTACACAAACCTAGACGGTATGGCCTTCTAATACACCTAGGATGTATAGTATAGTCTATTGCTCCTAGGCTACAACCTTCGACAGCTTGTCACTGTACTGAATACTGTAGGTAGTTGTAACACACTAGCAAGTATTTGTTTATCTAAACATATCTAAGCATAGAAAAGGTGCTGTAAAAATATAGCATATAATAAAAACCAGTATACATGTGTAGGGCATTTAACCATGATTGGAGCTTTCAGGACTGGAAGTTGCTCTGGGTGAGTCAGTGAGTAAGTGGTAAGTGAATCTGGAGGCTTAGGACATTACTGTACACTATGGATTTTATAAACACTGTACACTTTGGCTACACTAAATTTACTAAAAATGTTTTCTGTTTTCAATAATAATTTTAGCTTACTGTAACATTTTTGCTTTATAAACTTTTAACTTATTTTAACTTTTTAATTATTTTGTAGTAACACTTAGCTTAAAACACATTGTATAGCTATAAAAATTTTTTTCTTTATATACTTATTCTATAAGCTTTTTCTATTTTTAAAAGTTTTTTTTTTCACTTTTAAACTTTTTTGTTAAAAAAATACACACATTAGCCTAGGCCTATACTGGGTCAGTATATCACTGTCTTCCACCTCTACATCTTGTTCCATTGGAAGGTGTTCAGGGACACTGATACATATGGAGCTGTCATCTCCTATAATAACAGTGCTGCCCTCTAGAATACCTCCTGAATAACCTGCCTGAGGCTGTTTTACAGTTTTTGTTTTATTTTATTTTATTTTGACTTTTGAGACAGGGTCTCAGTCTGTTGCCTGGGCTAGAATGCAGTGATGTCATCATTGCTCACTGCAGCCTCAAACTCCTAGGCTCAAGCAGTCTCCCTGCCTCAGCCTCTCCAGCAGGTGAGACTATAAGCATGTATCACCACGCCCAGCTAAGTTTTGTATTGTTTGTAGAGATGGGAGGTCTCACTGTGTTGCTCAGGCTGGTCTCAAACTCCTGACCTCAGGTGGTCCTCCCACCTCAGCCTCCCAAAGTACTGGGATTTCAGGCATGAGCCACCATGCCTGGCTTACAGTTAACTTTTTATAAGTAGAAGAAGTACACTCTAAAATAACAATTAAAAGTATAGTATAGTAAATACTAGGCAATAGGAATTTTTCAGCTCCTTTATAATCTTACAGGAATACTGTGGCATATGCAGTCCAGCATTGATCAAAACATCCTTATGTGGTATATGACTTTATTTTCCTATGTGTGCCTGTTGTTTTTATCCCCACCCTACTAGAATGTAGGCTCCATTTAGGTAGAACTTCTTATCTATTTTGTTCACTGCTGTTGTTCCATCATTTAGAACAATGCCTGACACATACAAGGAACTCAGTAAGAATTCATGGAATTAATAATGTTAGCTATAGCCTATTTAACACTATGCTTCAGCCAGCTATAAAATGTTATTTGGTATGTACTCATAGAAGCCTAGATGATATTGTGTGTGTGCATGTATTTATTATATCTGTGTGTGTGTGTAAGTAAATTAAGCTGATCTTTGATTTGTATTGTAAGAGATTGGTATGATGGTAGATTATTATTTCTGCTTCAAAATGTAATTGTATAAAAACAGTCTTGTGGGTATCTCTTTTCAATGCCTAATTTCACTTCAAAACATGTCCCCACTTCTCATCCTCAGATGTGAATGCTTCAAATATTCAGATATTTTTAGTAAGAAAAAGTCCAAGATCAGTTCATATTTCTAACTTATACCAGCTTTCCTTGTTTTATTACAAACCTAAAATAATGCAAATAAAAAACTATATTTGTTGAACAAACCAAATTGAAGTTTAACAATGGTGTTTACTATGACTGCTGTTTGAATGTAGGTGTCCTTTATCTTATTGTTTTACAACCATGTTTGCTTACATGAGGCCCTTGCTCCTAGCCAGTATATTTGAAACTGAACTACTGATGTATTTTTGTTCTTTTTGCTAGCAAAACTGTTGGGTGTTCAGATCCCAAGGTTACTGACTTACCTAATATCTCTTTATTGTTTTCCACATTGTTCCACTGGTGTGGGATATCTGAGGTCTGTTTTCCTTCTGGGGGAAAGCCCTGGAGACTGTGTACATTGAGGAGCAGACATTGTCTGTACAATGAATGGAGTAATGAGCTACTGTTGTTTATTCTTGTATAGTATAATTGGTTGAGTTCAGACAATGATGTAGCATCTGTTGTTATACTCTGCAGGGAAATGTCAAAATAGAAAGCAAGCAGACAGGTGGATTAAAGGGAGAGCAGGAGAGGAAACCAGAAAATACCACATTAGGTTCTGATTTAAAGTAGGTGCAAAGAAATAATCATAACAATAATGGTAACACCACCAACTGTCATCTGTTGATCACAGTGTTACATATAACATGAGGATCAGTGCTAGGCACTTGTCATTAATTGAGTGCTGACCATATGTCAACACTTCCTAAGTGTTTTAAAAACATTCTGCATTTTATATAAGGACTTTATGAGGAAGATGTTATTGGCCCTATTTCTGTTTTATTTTTGAATTTTTGTTATTATTGTTTGTTTAATTGAGACAGGTTCTAACCCAGATTGATACACACCACCACACCAGTCTTTTTGTTGTTGTTGTTGTTGTTGTTATTGTTGTTAACACAGGGTCTTGCTATGTTGTTCAGACTAGTCCCAAACTCCTGGCCCCAGGCAATCCTCCCACCTAGGTCTGCTAAAGTGCAGGGATACAGGCATGCAGGCCACCTTCCCAGCTCCTATTTCTTTTATAAGGAAACTGAAGTTCACAAAGACTGTCATTTGCCTTATTGCCAGGATTTGAACCTATGTCTGTCATACCCCAAAACGTATGTTCCCAACCATAACACTGCATTTAATTGAAGTTTTTTAACTGCACTATTAGAAGTCCAGATAATGGTTAACTTTCAGAGGAGGTAGTTCCCAGGAAGGGGCATGCTTCTGAGATACTTATCCTGGGTGCTAGTTATACAAGCATACTAACTTTCTGAAAACTATCAAGTCGTAAACTTAAGATTTGTGCACTCTTTCATATGTAAGTTATACTTCAATAAAAACTTTAAACCAATTGCAAAATACATGACTTTGAACAAAAAGATAAAGCTTTCATTCAAATTTTATAAAAAGTTTAAAATATATACTTATAAAAATATGCACAAAAAATTAATCATATTTTCTGATTATCTGAGGTGATAAAAAAGTTCTAGAAATAGTAATGGTACAACATTGTGAATGTACTTAATGCCACTGAATTATACACTTAAAAATGGTTAAAATAGTTTAAAATTTAATGGATATAAACACCCAAATGATGGCAATGGCTATCTCTTGATGGAGAATCCACAAATTACTTTTAATGTTTTTCTTATTTAATCTATTTTTGCAATGAGTTTGTATTACTTTTATAATCAGGAAAAAATCTTTTTAAATCTCAAAGATACGGTTTTAAAGAACCACCAATATTATTGAGAAATAAATGATCCCATTAATAATTTAGAAAATATATATCACTCTTATCCACAGAAATTTACACCTATAAGCAAGTCATGGTTTGCTCTTAGCAGTGGTCCCCAATCTTTTTGGCACTAGGGACTGGTTTCATGGAAGACAGTTTCTCCACAGGTCAGGGGGAGGCAGGGCTCAGGCGGTGATGCAAGTTATGGGGAGCAGCTGTAAATACAGGTGAAGCTTCGCTTCCTTCCCAGTCACTCACTCACCTCCTGCTGTGGGGCACTCCCCTTTCCCTAAGTTTCATGGAAGTCAATTTTTCCACAGATGGGAAAGGGAGGTGTGGGGGGTGGCAGAGGCAGTGGAGCTCTGGAGCTCTGCCATGGACTGGGGGTTGAGTACTGCAGCCTTAAAGGACATATATGTGGAAAATTAACCTGAACAGTTGATGCTAGAAGGAGTCAGACCTCAGAGGAAGGAGAGTCAAGATGTTTAGTTCTTGGTTACTAGAAGTAGAGGCCATGATATTCAGATTCTTTTAGCATTCATTGAACAGCTACTATGTGCCTATAACCATACTAAACACTTCCACATGCATTATTTCATTTAGCATGCATTATTTTATTTCATTACCATGTTAGTTTATTCCTTCCCTTACCATACATATTGAGCATCTACTTTGTGCTATGCACAATACTTGGAATAAGAAATAAGACATGCTCCCATGCGCTTATGGAGCTTGCAGGCTAATGAGAAAGCCAGACGTTAAACAGATATCTGTGGTCCAGTATAGTCAATGTTATAATAGACATATTATTATACAACTAGCATTTAATTTTGATATACACAGTTTCATCCGTTCATTGGGTTATTAATCGATGACAGTGTTACTAAAATATTTTAATATTTGGAAATATTCAGCTGAAACTCATTGCTGACTCAGAACACCAATATTATTAATAGATAAATTTCCACTCATACTATCAGAAAAGAAGGCGAAAGTAACTAGTTTTGCTTCCTATTCTTCTGATTTTTGAATTATATTTCTTATGTCACCATTTCTGGGTATTAGTTTCCCCACATAAAAAATGAGAGTTGGCTAGGTGCAGTGGCTCACACCTCAGTAATCCCAGCACTTTGGGAGGCTGATGCGGGACGATCTGTTGAGCTCAGGAGTTTGAAACCAGCCTGGGCAACATAGTGAGACTCCATCTTCACATACACACACACACACACACACACAAAATTTTTTTAAGTGAGAATGTAGGACTATTTGGCCAATGCAATCCCTCCCAGGTCTGATATTCTATGTAGCTCTTTTCTTCATTATATGAATAATAAAAGCAACCATCACTGAAGCCTATTATTTGTCAGACACTACACTGTGAACTTTACATATGTTATGTGGGTAATTCCCATCTCTATAATCCCCTCTAAGGTAGGTAGTTATCCAGTACCTCCAAAAGGAAAATGACCTCAGAGTCATAGGAGAGACTAGCTTCCCCTACACACTGCAGAAATTTCGAATGACTTCTTGAAAATACTTTAATATTAGGACCAACCAAATTCTCCTGAATGATACAGAAATTGACTAATTTCTCATCCATACTCATGTCTGAGCAAACTTTGCTTTTCTGTTTGTTATTTTAAACATATTTTTAAACAGATAATACATTTACATAAATCAAAAGTCAAAAATATAATGAGACATATACAGAAAACACTCTCCGTCACCTTTTTCAGCCTATTTCCTCTACCCTCTGTAGGTCACCATATTTATTCATTTCTTTTTATTTATCTAAGTTTGTTGATTTCCTCCAAAGATCCAGCTTATTTATTGGTTGACTAGTTATATTTTTCTTTTTTTCTAACTCATTCCTTTAGGCTTCTAGCTTTAATAATTAATTATTTTATTCTCAGCATTCCCTCCGTTTGTTTTATTGTATTTTTCCCTAGCTTTTTGAGTCCAATTCTTAATTCACTTATTTTTAGTCTTTCATTTTTAATGATATAAGAATTTTAAGGCTATGAATTTCCTCTGAGCATAAGCACTGCTTTAGATGAATCCCATAGATTCTAAGATGAAGTATTTCTCAAGGTGCTAGGGACAAAAAAGATTTTAGTGGATTTCTGCCATAGATTCCACCTTGGGTAGGGACCTCAGAGACCCTCTAACCTCCTTCCAGTGGAATGTCACAAATGTGAAACAATATAATTCTGAAACCTGGATTCAAGCCCAACTCTAGCCATAAGGTCTCCCAACAGTTTACCTCTTTGAATCTGTATTTTCATCGGTAAAATGAAGGGTTTGGTCCATTTGTAGGTATAGAAATCAATCATTCTGAGACTTGGCCGAATCCCCCAGCAAGTTAGTAGCAAAGCTGGAACTAGGACTATGGTTTCCTGATTCCAGTAAACCTGATACTTAGATTTCTTTCCATTCCATTTTTTTTAACTTCTTTTATTGTGGCAATATATATATATATATGTATACACACACACATACATACATATATATACAGAAATTTGCCATTTTTAAGTGTATAATTCAGTGGCATTAATTACATTCACAATGTTGTCCAGACATTTCAACTATTTCCAAAATTTTTTATTACCCCAACAGAATCTTTCCATTCCATTTTAACATTAACACATTATCTGGTATTCTACAAATTCTTCAGTTACTTCTACTTGAGAAATTTTTCTCAAATATTATAAATGTTTATGTATGTGTGTGTCTTTCATGAATGCATCTAATAGCTTTAATTCATACTCTAGAAAGGAATCAGTTGGGTATTTGATACCCATTTCCTTGGTCACAAGTATCTGAGCCCTTCAGTTTAAAAAAGAATAAAAGCCTTTCTTTTCTACATAGTTACCTATTGATTTAATAATATATGTCATCAAGGTGGGATTTATTTTAATTAATTGCCTATTGGGCTAATATTAAGAAAATGAAAAATACATGACTCTGTTGTTCAAGCATTAGGCTTGGTTAATAAATGGGACAGTGACTTTTCAATGAGTTTCTGGAAAGCAGCAGTCTTTTTCTAATCTTTCCTTCCCCCACTCTACAGTCCCATCCATCTCACATTCTAACACCTAGTTTTTCTTCTTCTTAGGCCATCCGGCTCTCCTTAGAGCAAGCCCTGCCTCCAGAGCCAAAGGAAGAAAATGCTGAGCCCGTGAGCAAACTGCGGATCCGGACCCCCAGTGGCGAGTTCCTGGAGCGGCGTTTCCTGGCCAGCAATAAGCTCCAGATTGTCTTTGATTTTGTAGCTTCCAAAGGATTTCCATGGGATGAGTTCAAGTTACTGAGCACCTTTCCTAGGAGAGACGTAAGTTCCCATACCTATCTTGGGAAGTGTGTGCAGATGGGAGATATCCCATCATTAGAGCTGAACAAAGAAGTCCAAGAAAAGTCCCATGGTACAGGGTACTACAAGACACCCAAAAGTCCTTCTTTGTGTTTTACGTGATTCTCTCCTCAGCTTTTGGAGAAGGTATGGCTTCCTAAGCCAGCAGACATTTGCCCAGTAGTCTATATAAGAAATTAGGTACCAGGTCCTCCTTCCTAGCTATTTCCTCTATTCTAGCATTCACACAGGCTTTCCTGAGGTTTCATCTCTGTATACCTCAGAGTATACCTGAGAATTGTGTGCTTAACAGCTTAGCAGTTAGAGATCAAGGTCAACCATTATAGGTTTACTAAGAATGAGTCATGTTAAACAAAGAATATTTTGTGATTTGATAGTCTTACTAGCCTGGGAAGTTAGGGAGAGTGACCTATATTCACTGTGTACTTGTATTTCAGCATGATATTTGATGGTATTCTGGGGCGAAGTAGAGAGATATAGATCTATAGTTAGGTAGATTTATTGCTGATTAAATGATTGTGTTCAGAAAATGTTGACTACCGTCTCCATGTGGGGAACCAAGAGACTCTGTATTTAATCCTTTATTACTCATCCTATTTATTGGCAACCTAAATGCAGACTTTAACAGATTTATGGATTATGAAAAATAAGATTCAGGAAAACCTTAAAATACTAAAACTGCAGACAAAAATGAAGCTGCTGAAATCTTACAGAAATATGTAGAAATAGATTCCTTTAGCAAAAGTTATTGTTGAATGAAGCTGAATATACATTAATAATGTGTTGTGGCTGCCAACAAAAAGGTTAACTGCATTTTTAGAGGTGTAATCCCAACGGGAAAATAACTTAATGGTCCTGTACTAAGATAAGCCTGAAGAAATAGGAGCATGTCTAGAACAGGACTAATAGGAAGGTGAGGGAACTAGAAATTATATCATTTGAGGAACATTACCTCTAGAGAAAGAAAGGCCGTAGAAGACATGATTATTATCATCACGTACTAGAAGGCCTGCCATGTAAATAAGGGATCTGACTTTGAGAGGCTCCAGCAGCATAACTGGGACCAATGAGTTGAAAATTAATAGAGGCAAATTTGGCCTAACACAAGAAAACATTTTCTCAGAAAGAAATAAGTTGTGTTGTGAAGTGTTAATTTTCTTGTCACTGGAGATTGCCAACCACTGCTCTTTTCAGCAGTAATGGATATATATGGAAAGAGATTCATTCCTGATATTTCTGCTTTACATGGGTTGGGACTTGGATTGGCTTAAGTCTAAGATACATAGTAAATCTTAATACTCTATGATTCCATTTTGACCTAGATCTAGTAACCTAGCATACCACAACCAACAATTTAGCTAAGGCTCATCTAAGTCCCTTACATTGACTGTTAGATTTACAGGATAAAGACAGAAACCAGTGGTAGGTTTTTAGCTCTACCACCCAACCACAATTCCCTTCTGAGTGGGATGAGGATCCCACCACTCATGTCTAGGCCCAGGAGACTATAGTGGACCCCAGGCACTGGCCATTGGTCCTTCTCTCCTTGACCTCACCTATTACTCCAAGCTCTTTCCCTTTATTCATATATAAGGCACAAACATGCACAAGGGAACACATATGTGCATATCCTCTTACCACACAGCCAGCTAAGAAAACTACCTTAAATTCTATCACTGAAGATCAACTCTAAATGTGTCAACATTTAGAGAACCATTATCAAAGCGTTCAAGATCAGCCTGGTTCTCATACTTTGTTTGTGATGAACATCTCACCTTGGAGAGCTTATAAAACCTAGGAGTTAAATTTGTCCTTCTCAAATTTTAAAATTAAATTTTAGTTTCTTTCAAATTGACTTTTAAACCTGATTAGTGACAAGGATCGGGGAGAGGATATCTTAAAAGGAGTTAGGCTTTTTTTTTTTTTTTTTTCCAGCATATTATGGGGATACAAATGTTAAGGTTACATACATTGCCCTTGCCTCCCCTCCCCCCTCGAGTCAGAGCCTCAAGCCTGACCATCCCCCAGACGGTGCACATCGCACACATTATGTATGTATATACCCATCCCCTCCTCCCCCCTCCCATCTGCCCAACACCCAATAAATGTTTTTCCTATGTGTCCACTTAGGTGTTGATCAGTGAAACCAATTTGCTGGTGAGTACATGTGGTGCCTGTCTATCCATTCTTGGGATACTTCACTTAGTAGAATGGGTTTCAGCTCCATCCAGGAAAATACAAGAGGTGCTATATCACCATTGC
>CAUYRT010032634.1:0-17934 GCA_963574885.1 Lepilemur ruficaudatus | reverse complement strand
AGGCACTTTTAAAAATTCAGCAAGGTAGGGAGGTGCTGGGAAGGGAGGAGGTGCTCATTCTGCTCCCTTCCTATTGTCCTTCTCCCCACGAGGCCTGAGCCCCGGAGCGAGTGGGGAGGGGCGGGACACATCTGAGCCACCGGGACCAAGCCAGCCTGCACAGCAAGGCGCCACCCTGGAGGAGGTGCCATGCTAGCCCATCTGGCTGAAGGATTTTTTTTTTTTTTTTTTTGAGACAGAGTCTCACTCTGTTGCTCAAGCTAGAGTGAGTGCCATGGCGTCAGCCTAGCTCACAGCAACCTCAAACTCCTGGGCTCAAGCATTCCTTCTGCCTCAGCCTCCCAAGTAGCTGGGACTACAGGCATGTGCCACTATGCCCGGCTAATTTTTTTATATACATACTTTTAGTTGGCCAATTAATTTATTTCTATTTATAGTAGAGATAGGGGTCTCGCTCTTGCTCAGGGTGGTTTTGAACTCCTGACCTTGAGCGATCCGCCCGCCTCGGCCTCCCGAGAGCTAGGATTACAGGCGTGAGCCACAGCGCCCGGCCTAATTTGCTAATTCTTGATGCTCTTCTTGGATACTTAGAGGTGACTGTTTCTCCTTAGTTTGGAGTTGGATTTTTCATTTTGTAACATGTTTGAAACAATCCTTTGAACTGTTTATAGGTGTGGACTTTTGCTTTTTTAGGTTTTACTTTGTTTTTTAAATGAGGAGCTCAATCTTCAGAAGGACATTTAGTTTATAGGTATTTTCAACAGAACTAGAACCAACATGTTGTTTCTCAGTATTTTGGAATTGTGAGTTTGAGACAACAAGTGGACGTTGTAAGTGTCAACTCACCTCCAATCTTCTTAAATCCTATGTTCATTTCACAGGATTTAATCATCCAGACAATATTCCTGCCATGCCTGCACCCCTAGCCATACAGAGAGGACCCCATAAGCTGTAAAAAGGTCCATTGGCTTTTATCTGAAGTGGACTCTACCCATAGAACTCAGTTCTGTCTTTTGCTTCATTTAACAGGTTGACCTATGATGTTGGTACTTCCAATAAAATCAAGTCTAAATGCTTTGGTTGACTGCATTTCTCATTGCTTTGCCCAAGAAGGCCAAGCACGCATTAAAATGTATTTGTCCCATCCTGTATTTCCTTTTTAAGGTTGTTGCCGGCACTTTTGTTTTATAGTATGTTATTTGTTTTGATTCAACTTCTGCTCATGAATTCAAATGTGGTCAGTTGATGTTAAAATAGCTCTTTGAATTTTAAACATGTCTGTTTCACTGGTTCTCTGTATCTCTGTGTTTATGTATATGTAAATAACTTTTAGTATTTTTACATTTCATCGTACTAAAGTTAAGTGCCTTCTTTCAAGGGTGAGGCTTTGGAAAGTAACTAATTTTTGATACTTTTTAAAAAGCCTTAAAGAAACCTTTTGATTCACATTATTTATATTTTTAATAGCAGGTTAAGTAGTTTTTATTCATGGAAAATGGTGATCTGCTATGCTCAATCATTTTATGGAAGAGGAAAATTAACTTGCCTCTCCTTATGCTTTAATGAAAGGCAAGGTTCAAAGCAGAGAATGAGCGGGGAGGAGGGATTATAGAAACCCTTTCTTGGTATGGATTTCCCTCACAAATGAAAACTTTTGGTCTTCATCTGTTTTCTTTACTTTTGTCAGAAGAAGAATTTATATTGTCAACCTCATTCATCCAGCGTTTGAATGTTTGCTAGTACATGGCAGTAGGAGAACCAAGGCCCCACACTGTGGTGGAAATAAAAGGGTCAGTAACTCGTGATAATGCTGACAGTGGTTTGTGCTGCATGGAGATGTTCGGGGAAATGTGGAATTGCACTTGAAAGACAAGTGGTATGTCAGCAAAGCTAGTATTCAGAGAGAAGGACCAGCTCAAACAAGGGACAGACTGTAAATGGTGCATGCTGGGTATGCTGCTAAATACATAAAACATTACTAAGACCAGTAAAGTTAGGAGCACATTCATCTGTTATCAGTAGATTAATGAATATCGGTCTCTTTTTTATTTTCATCTCTATGCATCTTTATTTTTTTTGGTTCAGTCATGCCTTAACGAGGACATGTTCTGAGAAATGCATCGTTAGGCAGTTTCGTCATTGTTTGAATGTCTTATGGTGGACTTACACACACCTAGATAGTATAGCCTGCTACACACCTAAGCCATATGGTATAGCCTATTGCTCTTAGGCTATAAACCTGTAACATGCTGTAGCATGTTAGGCTACTGAATACTGTGGACAGTTGTAACACAATGATATGTGTGTATCCAGATATACCTAAACATAGAAAAGGTACAGTAAAAATATGGTATAAAAGATTAAAAAAAAAGATATACCTGTATAGGATACTTACCATGAATGGAGCTTGCAGGCCTAGAAATTGCTCTGGATGAATCAGTGAGTGAGTGGTGAGTGACTATGAAGGTCTAGGACATTAGGACATTACACTACCGTAGACTTTATAAACACTGTACACTTAGGCTACACTAAATTTATTTTAAAATTTCTTATGTTTTCAATAATATTTTTTTTTTTGAGACAGAGTCTCACTTTGTTACCCAGGCTAGAGTGCTGTGGCGTCAGCCTAGCTCACAGCAACCTCAAACTCCCGGACTCCAGCGATCCTCCTGCCTCAGCCTCCCAAGTAGCTGGGACTACAGGCATGCACCACCATGCCTGGCTAATTTTTTTTTATATATGTATATTTTTTAGTTGTCCAGCTAATTTCTTTCTATTTTTTTTAGTAGAGACAGGGTCTCACTCTTGCTCAGGCTGGTCTCAAACTCCTGAGCTCAAACGATCCTCCTGCTTTGGCCTCCCAGAGTGCTAGGATTACAGGCGTGAGCCACCACACCAGCTTTCAATAATAAATTAATCTTACTGTAACTTTTTTTACTTTATAAACTTCTTTATTTTTTAAAATTTGACTCTTTTGTAATAACAGTTATTTTACACCACACATTATATAGCTGTACAAAAATACTTTCTTTCTTTATATCCTATTAGTCTATAAGCTTTTTTCTTTTTAGTTTTTAAAGTTTTCTGTTGAAAACTAAGACGCAAACATACACATTCCACCGTCTTCCACCTCCATATTCTGTGGTCTTCAGGGCAGTAACGTGCATGGAGCTGTCATCTCCTATGATAACAGTGCTTTCTTCTGGACTACCTCCTGAAAGACCTGCCTGAGGCTGTTTTACAGTTAACTTTTTTTTTTTTCCCCCCTGGGCTATGTTGCCCAGGCTGGCCTCGAACTCCTGGGCTCAAACAATCCTCCTGCCTCAACCCCTCCAAGTAGTTGGAACTACAGGCATGCTTTATCAGCTATTGTGCTAGCTTCAGTTAACTTGTTTTTATAAGTAGAATATATAGTATACATAAACACAGAATACATAGAAATCCATGTAGAATACATAGAGTACATAAACCAGTAATATAATTTATTGTCAAGTATTATGTACTATACATAATTGTATGTGCTAGACTTTTACACCACTGGCTGCATGGTAGGTTTGTTTATACCAGCATCACCACAAACACAGTAATGATGTGTTGCATTATGATGGTTATGAAGTCACTAAGTGTTAAGAATTTTTCAGCACCATTATCATCTTATGTGACCACCATTGTATATTTGGTCCATTGTTGATTGAAAGTTTTTAAGCAGTGCGTGACTATTTGTTTTGATTGCTATTGCTCCAGCTTTAGAGGGTTTGGGAGGTAGGGAAAGGGAGAAGGCTGTGTGGCATGCCTGGAAAACAAGGCTGAGCAGTCTGCATGCTGTGCTAATAATTAGGAGCCAGTGACAGGTTTAAATGGTCAGGGGGTGAATTCATCCGACTGGTTGCAGTAAGGTGTTAAATGTAAGTTGGATTGGGGATAAGTCTTACAGCAGGGCAAACAAGTATTTGCTTGGCTACCGTTAGAGGTAACCTTGCATATGTTAGACATGTTTGTTGGGCAACTTCAATGTATGGCCTAGTTGGAGGGATGAGGCATTTATACAAAGTAAGGAAGTAAGGACAGGGGACAAGGTACCAGATAGGTGTATGGATGAAAAATGCCGTTTAGGGAAGGCAAGATCGTCAAGCTGAGCAGTTTCCTGGAGGCTTCAGTGAGGAGGCCAAATGGCCTTGAAGAATGACTCAGATTTGGGAAACATTTTTCGGAGGGGCCAAGGACAGGTCAGGAGGTAGGAGTGCGGGTGTCAAGTACATGGCCTGTATGGAGAGGTGGGTTTGGGTTGGCCAGTAATGAGTGGTATGGTTGGAAAGAAAAGCGACCAGTGGCCTCGCCAAACCTGTTACACACTCTGTCTTGTGACCCTGATCTTACTGTATTGCAGTTGTGCTCCTTTTGCAGAGTGTGAGCCTTTCAGGACAGAACAGTGTCTTAGGGCCCAGCACACAGTAAATGCTAAAAAACATCAAATGATTGGACGTTTATGTAAGTTACAGACTGGATATCCTGCTGCCCCCTCAAACCTAGGTCTAAATTAAAATCCTAATCTCAGCTTTCTCCTTCCCCCTTTCATTCTGTGCTCAATTTAAACAGGTCACCCTCCCCACTGCTCCAAAGCTGTGTTCTTGCCATCCCATAATTACGTATAGCTCTCTTGTGGTCGTGCTGCATGACTGTCACCAGCATGTCACATTCACTCGGTTCTAAGGCCTCAGACTGCCTTTCTTCCTTCCTCACTAACTTTTCTTCTGTCTCATTTTCTGGCTTCTTTTCCTATTTCCCAATCTCTAAATGTTGGAGTGATTTGGGGATCGCTTAATCCCCGAATCAGTAACTTTAAACCTTTGTTCAACCATACCAAATGCCAGCCTAATACAAACACATTACACCAGCATATGCACACAGACATAACTGAAACAAAAATTTCGTAAAACAGTTCTTATATTTCATCTTAGTATGAGCCATGGACTCTGTTATTTTCCATTCTGCTCTATTTTTTTTTAAGTGCTATTCATGACCCACTAAATTGATTTCATAGCCTGCAGTTTGAAAAAGTGCTCTGAGTGATCTCATTTACTACTCCTTTGGCTTTAAATACTCTCTCTTTGCTGATGACCTTCCCTTTTTTTATCTCCACTCCACTTTTCCCCTGAGATCCAGTCACACTAGCTGTCTACCTGATGTCTCCACCTGGATGTCCAGTAGACATCTCAGATTTAGCGTGTCTGGCAAAACACTCGCCATTCCCTTTACCATCGTCGTCCCTTCACCATCATCATCCCTTCACAAATGATACCAGGTTCTCCGCTGCTCCACAAGGCATGGTGCTAGAGTGCAAGCTCCGAAACCCCCTGCCTGGCCTCAGATCCTATGACCAGCTTTGAGGCCTTGGGCTATTACTAATTGTCTCCATTTTAATAAAGTGGAGTTGTTGGCTCTATCTACCTCATGGGATTACTGTGAAGACTGAATGAATTTCTACCAGTAACGGACATGGAGTGGTGACTATCACGTGGCTGGTGCTCAGCTAGTTAGGGTTGACTGCTGCTGTTTGTCGTCATTGTCGTGTCCCTCACATCTACTTCCAATCCATTAGTAATTTATGTTGGCTCTAACTTCAAAATGTGTCCTTTATTGACCACACATCACCACCTCTATCAACAACACCCCATTCACGCATGCAGCCAACATCCTATACCCAGACTACCAAAATAGCTCTCTACTAACTCACTCCCCATTCTGCCCAGAGTCTGTTTTCTACAAAACAGCCAGAGCAGCCATTGGAGAACTGAAACCAGAGCATGCCACTCTGGCTCAAAACCCTCTAAAGGCTTCTAATAAAATCCAAACTTACCATGTGGCCCTTAACTTTTACAAGGCCCTTCACCAGTACTTTTCAAACAGTACCATATGTGTGACTTGCTGGTGACCTTGTTCACATGTGGAATCTGCTTCTGTGGGTCCTTGGGGCCTGAGACTCTGCATCTCTAATGAGCTTCCAGGCGACATCAGTGCTTCCCGTCTGTGGACCACAGGAGAGGGAGGCCAGTGTTGTCAAGGCCCCTTTCTGTGACTGCGTTGTCTTCTGTTCTTTCTGCACTTGGCTTTTGCCATTTGCCATGTCAGTCACTTTGTTCCTCTCACCGAACTCATTCCTGCCTCTGGCCGTTCACTCCTCTCCCCCAGGTCTTTGCATGATCTATTCCCTCACCTCATTTGGGTTTCTGTTCACACCTCTAGGAGGCTGGCCTTGCCCATCCTGTCCAAATCCTACACTTCCCCCCACACCTCTCTCTCTGTCCCCGTAGCCTCCTTTAGTTCTCTCTTTGAGCATTTCTTAGTCCCCAGTGTATGTTTATTTGTTAATTGTCTCTATTTGAATGCTATTATATTTTCATAGGACCGGCTGTTGGAATTTTGTGACAGTCTTATTCACAGGTATATCCCCAGAACCTAAAATCATTGCCTGGAATTTTGCTCAAATATATATTGAGTGACAAATTACATGTGTATAGATGTGTTTCCTGTTAGACCATGGGACTCTTTTTTTTTTTTTTTTGCATTTCAGATATTTAGCCTGAATCCTAACTCTGGTCCTTTCCTAACCCTCTTCATCCCTTTTGCTTTAGCCCTTACTGATTGTTAGCTGTTGTTTCTCAGGCTATTCTGCTAAGGGCTTTCTGTAAATCTTCTTTTGTTTTTCTTTTTAAAAATTTTACATAGGTAACACATGACTATAGTCTCATTTTTACAAAACGAAACAAGTAAAAAGTCATCCCACCCTGAGTTAAAGTTTTGTTATGTATCCTTCCCATCCATTTCTGGATTTACTCATTGTTTTGAAATTTACCAGTAACAGAAGAAAATAGAGAGCTTGCTTCCAGGATCATGAAGAGGTCTCAGCAGAACAGTGCAATGTATCATTAGCCTTAACTACAGAGGCATTTCTCTTTTCTGGTTGAGGAAACTGAATAATTTGCTGAAGATCTCACCTAGCGGGGAGCTGCAAAAGCCAATTCAGACTTTGAATGTGTCTGAGTTCAAAGTCTATGCACACCCTTTCCACGACTCCATGCTGCTGGGAGCCTTGGGGACTGAGAAGAGTGGAAGAAGGCTCCTGAAAGAAGGAGCATTTGAGCAGGTCTTTACAGAAGAGTCTGGGTTCATCATATGATGAAAGTGGGCATGATACACTAGCATGCCAGACATAGTAACAGCATGGGCAAAGACCTAAAGGCCTGAAGCACATTTGGAGAATGGAGAGAAGTTTGGTGTCACTGGAGCAGGAGGTATGAAGTGAAGTCATGAGAGGTGAAGGTGGGAATTCTGCTGGTGTCAGAAGCTGAGGGGTCGGGTCTTAAATTCCATACTGTGGCCTCTGGTATTTTCTCAAACTGGTTAAATGGGGAACCAGAATTTTGGTTTTTTTGCAAAATATGTCAAATATACAGAAAAGCACAGAGATTAATAGCATTTATGTACCTGTCACTCAGATTTAACAGATGTCACAGGTAGAGCGTCCTAAACACCTTCCTCCCGTCCTACTCAGACCTACTCTTCCAGACACCATGTTTTTTTCACTTTCATTGTTTATAAGATTTATCCTTGCTCAAGCACACAGAGCTAGAGAGCTGATTTGGAAAATTTCTATTATAAATGCAATCTGTTACAGTTAAAAAAAGAAACACCATGTACACAAACCTGGTCCTACAAAATCACAGTTTCCCCTTCAGGCTGGTTTGTCTCCATCAGACTGAAAGCATATCCTGGCTTTCTGGCTGAGTAAAATATTACAGGCTTATACCTCATACTTTGCCTACCCCTTGGAATACAAGCCATTTTTCCAAGAAGTCCTATTAGTACAAAATGGTACTTAGTACCATTTTGGTATTTAGTACAAAATGGTATGTAGAAACCCAAAATTGAATGCCATCTTGGTCCTTAGGATTAAGTGTTTTGTGTTTTCTTCTAAAATTACTATGCTTTTTTGTGGTGATGTTTTTTGACTAGTTTTACACATTTTTCTTAGATTTTCTTTAGATGAACTTTAGAATTAGTTTATCGAAACCTAATGGGAGGCCAGATGTGGTGGCTCATGACTGTAATCCTAGCACTCTGGGAGGCCGAGGTGGGAGGATCGCTCAAGTTCAGGAGTTCGAAACCAGCCTGAGCAAGAGTGAGACCTAGTCTCCACTAAAAATAGAAATTAACTGGCCAACTAAAAATATGTAGAAAAAATTAGCCGAGAATGGTGGCGCATGCCTGTAGTTCCAGCTGTTCCAGAAGCTGAGGCAGAAGGATTGCCTGAGCCCAGGAGTTGGAGGTTGCTGTGAGCTAGGCTGACACCACGGCACTCTAGCCCCGGCAACAGAGTGAGACTCTGTCTCAAAAAAAAAAAAAAAAAAAAACCACAAACCTAATGGGAGCATGCCACGCAAGAAAGTGGTGAGCCCCATGGCCAAGGAGGTGATGGGAAGGGGTGTGAGGGATGAGACTGAAGAGCTCAGGAGGTTGGTTGCATTTAGCAAGCAGGTAAGCATATATTGAGATAACGGGAGCCAGGTTTCTTCCTTTCTTAGGAAGGAATTACAAATAGGGAAAGATGGAAGGCTGCAAGGAACCCTCAGGTTTTGGATTAGAATTGGAGGTATCAGTGTGAATTCATGGTTCTTTAACATATACACCATATATACAGAAGTAGTTATAGGTGTGGAAGTTTCATGTATGTGCATAGTTTCTAGCTAGAAGCAGTGACATCCCAGCAGCAGTGAGTAATGCTAGCACCCAGATCTTTGTTTCTAAATATTATCCTTCTCTAAAAGGAATCAGGTGTTCTTGGAGAAATGTCTGGTTAATGGCTGGTTCCAGGACTTGGGGCAGGGAAAGTATAAGATGAATCTGAAGCATTTTGGTGCCAGGAAGTAAGAGAATGCTGAAAGACTGAAGTGTGTCAAAAGGACACAGAAGCCAGTTTGAAGAGGTTTCCACTGGCCAAATCTGGGACAGTCTGAGCATCAAGTAAATGAATTAATTAGTGGGTGAGGAGAAAAAGCTCTGCCTACTAATAGATTTGGAAGGAATGATGGTTAAAGAGTGTCACCATTTGGCAATCGTAGAGATGATTGATTCACGTGGGAGTCATCAGTGGATGCTGACTGTGGGTGGATGTTTGACAAAGAACAGAATATTGGTGTAATCTCAGAATTTCTCTAACAAAATACCAATTACAAAGAGGAAAATGATAACCTTACAGTGAAGAAACCTGGTAAACATGGATTTGACCAGATGAATGTAGTTAATTAACATCTCTGGTGGCTTGGTCTCCATCAGTCCTCTTCCGATGCGGTGCACTGGGAAGAGCACTGCACCATGTGTCTGGAGTTACTGCCCAGAAAGCATGACCTGAGCCTGGTCATGAGGAAGCATAGACTAGACTCAGGCTCAGGATCATGCCACAAAATGAAAGGACCGTACTCTGGCAGGGACTTGAAGTCAGGAAAGACTGAGGAACTATTCCAGATTGACAGACACTGGTGAGACATTCCTGGTTGGAATCCTGGACCGCAGGGAAAAGTGATACTGTTGAACAGTTGACAAAATTCAAATGAGGTCTGTGGATTGGATTGATAGTGTAGTATCAATGTTGATTTCCTGATGGAGAGGCTTGTATGCTGGTTACGTAGGAGAGTGTCCATGTTTTTGGAAATACTCACTGGCGTTATTTAGGGACAATGGGGACTCCTTTTCTTCAGCTTGCTCGCAAAGAGGTCAGGAAAAGGTAGTGAAACAAATGATATAAAACAATGTCGGTTGGGGAATCTTGTTGAAAGGGATATTTGCGCACTTTGAACTATTCTTGTACTTTCTTAAACATCTGAAATAATTTCAAAAATTTTAATGCCCTATCAATATTTTGACTGGAACTCTGTTAGAGTTTTATAAACTAATATGTGGGGACTTAACCTCTTTATAATACTGGCCTTTGTTGTCTGGCTACACTGTGTGTTCTTCTGGTTTATTTTGTTTTAAGCTCTTGGGTCCTTCAGTAAAGTTTAAAATTTTCATCATATAGCTTTTGCCCGCTTGTACTTTGGATTGATCATTGGTATCTTTGGAATTTTAATTCAAAATTATATTTGAATGAATTATAAAATGAATGCCGTTTTTGCCTAAGTGGCAACACTAATTACTTTCTGTGATCCTTTTGTCTTGAAGGTTTAGAAATTATGTATTCATACACCCTTTAAGTGAGAAAAAATATTCAATGACATCTTAAAAGCCCTATTGGAAACTATTTGGCTTTCCTGATTACAGATGAGGTCATCTAAAGTGATCTTGGGATGTCCCTGTGAATATAAGACAGGTAGCCATTGAGTGGAATGAGACCCAGACTCCTTTGGTCTGGTCTAGGAGCAGATTTATGGTCTTCCATGCAGAGTTAGAGAAGCATTCAGTTGATCGGATGCCGCGGTGTCTTGGCTGAGATTATGTTTAAAAATAGGCCTACCTGGCGTGGGGTGGAATTCAGTTGGTTTTAGGCCTGATTCTGAAAAATGACTGTGAGCCAGTGATTCCGTATGTACACTTGCTTGGGCACCCTGGCATCCAATATTCTGCATGATGTTGGCTCCAGGTTTTCTGGAACAGAGGTTCTGTCTGGGAAGTTCTTTCTGCCTCCTGCCTCTGGGCCTGTGGGGTTTCCTGTGCCTCCCTTTCTTTAGCCCTTGGGCAGAGCAGCACTTTACTCTCAGTAGGAACAGATAGAGCAAAGATACTGTTGAGCTAGTGTAAGGGGTATAACTTTTTAAAGTGATTAATTTCTACACAAATATTAGCATAAATATTATAGAAATCAAAAAGGAGAGAATACATTTATAATCCTGCCATCATGAATAATCAAAAGGTTTTCATTTTTCCTTATTATTCCCTTTGGCCCAGGACTAAATGAATTCCTTGTTTCAAGATAGTTGTAATCATAGCAGAGGTATATGTTTATATGCTCCTGTATTTGGCGTTACAGAATAAGCATTTTCCATGGTGCAAGAATCTTTGCAATTATTTTTAGTGATTATGTACTATCTCTTTGAGTGGATATCCGATAATTTGCTTAATCATTTTCAAGTGATTGAGGTTGTTGCAAGTTTTTCCTTCTAATAGATATCACTGGAGTGAATTTATTGGCATTTTGTTTTGTTTGGTTGGTTGGTTTGAGATTTTATTACCAATTTGCTTTTCCAAAGAATCGTGATAATTTATGCTGTTTTGTTATGTTTCATGCCAGCTTTAGCCTAAACTTCACCAGATAGGATAATCATCTCTTAAATTTTTTTGGAACATTTACTGGCTATGAATTTGTGATCCTACTTTTTCCCTGCATATATTTGATCATGGTTGAAAGTGGGTATTTCTTAACAGCTCACATGGCTAACATAATAAGGGTTTTAACCCTCAGAGCGAAGTTAGATCTGCAGCATTCTGGTGGATTTCTTTTCCTCTAGACAATGTTGCAAATTCTGATTGAGTCGATTCCTTAAGTTGATTTCAAGCTGCATTCTGGGCTCCTGAATAGTCAGCGGACAGGCCAGAACTCTCAGCACATCATCTAACTCTAAAGGCCTAATTATATTGAGAAAAATGTAGGCTCTGCCCATGTGTAAACAGGACATAGAATATGAAATATCAAATCAAGTCATTGGGCCGATCTATGTGCCTGATATACTTAGGAAGATCCCACATTTGTGCACACATAAAACAAAGGATTCACATACATCCAGGTACAAGCAGTCAACTTAATTCTAGCAAACTTCAAGATTCCTTTCTAAAATGCTTCCCAATCTGTGAGAGTAGCAGCATTGTCTTGCTGCTGGTTCAAGGAAGGCTTCTGCCAAAAATATAGACTAGGTTCTGGGCTAGGCATTCCATATTTTACCTCTTTGTTTACTTTGAATGTTTTGCTTATTTAACTTCTCTGAGTCTCAGTTTACAAAAAGAAGTACCAACACTTCTTAGGTCATGGCGAGAATTAAATACATTAACATTTATGTAAAACACCTGGTAGAGTGTGTGGCATGTGTTAGGCATGCAATAAATAACTGTAGCTATTATAGGTCTGATGTAAGTGTCAGGATTTTCAAAAACATGGATTTAGATGCTCCTTGCTCAATTTGTGGTGCAGTGAAGGAAACGATCATTGGTTTTAGAGTGAAAAAAATTAGAGTTATAGAATATCAGCTCAGATCACTTGAGCCTAGGAGTTTGAGGCTGCAGTGATCTGTGATCATGCCATTGTACTCCATCCTGGGCAACAGAGAGAGATTCTGTCTCTTACAAAAAAAAAAATCAGCTCCAACTTTGACTTTGGAAAATTACACAATTTATCTAGGTTCCCCCCCATTCATTGAAATAATATGTAAAACCACACAGTGTCTGACACATAGAAGTTGCATAATAAATGGTGATTATTACATCAGTAGTGCATACCTTAGATACTGGTTAAAGGTAAATGCACTTTACTAAGTTTGTTTTTTACTAAGTGAGGTAAAGCCAACAAATTCTCAGCTTTAAGGAAGATTTATAGAAAAGATCATTTCAAGAGCTCTTCAGATTCTGAGGGCCATGTAACCTGACCTGACACAAAGGAATGTATAGACCTAGGAAAGCTTCAGAGGAATCTCCAAGTTGAGACCAAGGTGAGAGTGAGAGAGCACAGAGGGAACTGGGAAGGCTTGTTTGAGAGGGTAGGGAGGAGCAGAAACTGTGTTGGGAAGATGCCAGAGGGCTTCAAGGCCCATGAAGAGGGCAGGTGAAGAAGGTGGTGGGAAAGAGAATTTCTGGAGGTGTTAATCCAGCCCAAGACAGTTGAGAGCAGTGAGGAGGATAGAGTGGGAAAAGGTAAATACAGGGAAGAGCAGTGTCATGATTAGGTGACATCATGAGTTATCAGAGAGTTAAAGTAAGAGATGAGCTTGAAGTTATTCTAAAACTTCTTGTGTGGGATTATTGTAGTTTTCTTTGAGGACAGAAAGTTGGGTCAGTTGATTAAAGAACCACACTATCTTTTGTCTTTGAAAATGAATTGGCGACTACCTAAGAATAAATGTTTTGGCATCTTTATAGAAATTAGTTCAGCCACAAGTGACGCTGGCCAGAGTCTTTATGTATAGAAGTGACTATCTCCCTACTACCAACTAGAGATGGCCTGGGGCCTTGTCTCTGTGTCTGTCTCTGCATGGTCATCAAAGCCTTTGCTGTATGATTAGTAAGTCCTACAAAGACCCCACCTCATCCCTGGTGTTCAGAGCCTAGCACCTGCTTGCTACTCTGTTTGTAATATCCCATCCAGTTTTTAACTCTGGGCATTTCTTACTTTCCTGAAGCTTAACTGTGCATTTTGTCTGACATTTCTAGGTGTTTTGTTGAGGGAGGAATTTTAGTCCCTGTTGTATGCCATATTGTGTGAAATAGAAGTCTCTTACTCCCCAAGTGATAATAGTCTACTCTGAAATCGTAAGAATATGAGAAAAACTGTATCAGTTAGGGTCCCCATAGAAAACAGATGGCACACTCAAACTGAGTAATTTGAGGAGCACTTAATTGAATCATTCAGGAAAAGAGAAGCTTGCTGTTCCAGGTCTGAAGAGTTTTGATATAGGAATTAAAGCTTTGTCCAACCTTTGGAAGAACTGGATTGGAAAGGTCAAGCAGGATGCTCCCAGTCTCCAGCTGAAGCACCACAGGGTGGCTCTCCTGAGCTCTCAATCCATGTCTGCTGTAACTATCTTTCCTTTCCTCTACCTTCCGAATCTCTCTTGTGTTTCTCTTTGCAAACTCTAACCCAGAACCATTCTGGAAAAAGGTTCTGGAACGGTAGTTCCCAGCTTTTGATCTACAGAGAAAAACCCAGAAAGCGGGTGATCATGGATGCTGAGTTGAGATAGCACTGCAGAAGATTAATAAAAGGACTGTTTGCAAAGAGTGAGCGGTTTGGGAACAACAACAGGAAACGTGTAGTCTTCTGGGCTGGCAGTAGCATGGAGTTGTTACAACCTCTTAGGCCTGAAGGGCAGAGGAGGAAGTGGTTCCTGGAGCTTGGAAAAAATGGCTAAATGTTCAGGTTGCCCAGTGGAGCTGCAGTCATTGGTGAAGCGTCTCAGCCAGGCTTAGTAACCACAGGTGGGAGCTAGGAGAGTCAGTTTCTCTGTCTTACTTTCCTCCTGCCTCTTACCAGCCAAACTGGGCCAGAAGCCAGGGGGTGGCAGGGCCTATCGATAGTCCCTACAGTGCCCCTCCCAGGGCATAGAGTAAGGTGGGGATGGGGGAGTAGGCCTGGGGGCAAGTAATATCCCCCACACAGGGGCCATGACTAGATGCATATATGTCATTGTCTTGAGGATTTAAAGGTAAGAAAGGATTAAGGAGAAAAATCAGTGTTTAAACCTGAATTGAAAGAGGACTAGGGTACTTGAGAAGATGAAACTGTCTTGAAGACAGTTTGGAGAACTTTGGGAAGAAGAGAATGGATTGGGGAGTGGGATAATGTTGGACATGTGGAGGAAGGCAGGCCAAAGAAAGCTGAGGTTGATTTTCTGTAAGACAGCAAGGAAGATTGTTCACCCTCCAACAGGATGGAGAATACAACCACAGCTGGGAGACAGTGATTGTTAAGTGAGGTCAGCGTGAGGACTCTGGAACGTATAAGCCTGAAGTTCTGGACCTAGCTAGCACACCTCCACAGCCCTTCTGAAACCATTCAGAAAGTTAGAAATACATGGGAAAATCAGGAAGAGGGAAAGCCGGGATGGAAAGTACATTGGTAAATAACTTTTTCAGAGTATGTATGCAAGTTCCCATGGGTGACTTAATTTCTTTGGGATATCATATTTTCTTTATTACATATTTGTATTCATTCAAACAAGGGAATTCAGGCATCTGTAGTTACTAGTCACAACACTTTAAAACTGATTACGCTGGCTGGGCACCATGGCCAACACCTGTAAACCCAGCACTTGGGAGGCCGGAGTGGGAGGATCACTTGAGGCCAGGAGTTCAAGACCAACCTGGACAACCTAGTGAGACCTCAGCTCTACAAAAAAACTTATAAAAATTAGCCAGGTGTGGTGGTACATGCCTATAGTTCTAGCTACTCAGGAGGCTGAGGTGGGAGGATTGTTTGAACCCAGGAGTTCGAGACTACAATAATAAGCTATGATCATGGCACTGCACTCCAACCTGGGTGACAGAGTGAGACCCTGTTTCTAAATTTAAAAAAAAAAATTATAGGGCCAAGTGTGGTGGCTCACACCTATAATCATAGCACTTTGGGAGGCCTAGGCAGGAGGATCACCTGAGGCCAGAAGTTCAAGAGCAGCCTAAGCAATGTAGTGAGTCCCATCTCTACAAAATTAAAAATTAAAAAAAATTATAACTGATTACACTGATGCTAGTATTGGAATGATCTCTATTGTTGGCTTATTTGATATGCTAATGGTAAAATTACAAAGTCCAGGTTTACATTTTCTGTTGCTGATAATATGCTATTAATCCTTGGTTTTCCTAATTGGTTTACTTGGAATTCCTAAAAAAGAAACGTACAACCACTTGCTACTCAAATACTTCAATATACTAAAAATATTTAGTATATTGTAGGAGGTATCTGGCTGTGGATTTTTTTAGCCTTCTAGTCCATAAAATACAAGAATAGGGAGAAGGGCATCATATAGGACAAGGAATCTGCAGGAAAGGGCTGAGAACAGACCTGAGAAGGAAATGTTCCCATATCTGTTTCCCTGTTTGGAGATAGGGTTTCTCTCAGTCGGCAGGCAGCCTGAGGCCGGATGTGCTGATGTTTAAAGTGGTCTTTAGCTCTTGGTGGCTCCTATTTGGGAAAAATATGGTACAAGCGGCAGCATTGTTTATATACTCAGAAGCCTGATTTTATTTCCAGAAGGATTAATTAAACAACATGTAAAGTATTTATTTATAGAGAGAGCATCTCTTGAGGAAGCTTTTCATTAGTTTAAACTGCCAGATTTAGTGTTTTTTGTTTAATTTAGCCCCCATTCAGCCTCATTTTATCATTTGGAGAAGGCCATTGACACCAAGAACTAGAGTAGAAGCACATCACAAGCAGGAAAAATACATGCATGGACAGAATTGTTCTTCAGAGTCCTAGAAATGATGAAGAACCAGCTGGAACAGCATGAAGAACCAGCTGCCCTCTTCTTGTGAGAGGGCAGCAGAGAGGGGACTTACCTAAAAAGTATTGTTGGTGGCCACACACTTTCAAGGCCCACCTTCAGTGGGACAAGTGGCATCTGTACTGACTGTGTGGAAGATCCTCTGAGCAGTCTGATGTTAAGAACATGGCCTGTAGGGGTGGCCATGCTGGGCCCTTGGCCCTGCTGCATAGGAGCATTGTGAACTGTGCTTCCATTTCCTCATTGGTAAAATGAGAATGTTAGTGTTGTTAGGATTAAATGAGTTAGTGCATGTCAAGTGCTAGAACAGTGTCATGCATTGTAATATTTAAATAGCTATTACCTGTTGCCCAACAGAGTCACTGGAACATAGAAATAACAGTCTGTTGCAGAGGCGTTTTGAATAGGAGGAGAAGCAGTTTCCTTTAGATTCTCACATTATTTATATGTGAATGTTTAAGATGGCTTTGGGTCATGTGACTGTATAATCAAATTTAATATCAAAGAAATAAACTCTTATCTAACTATTTTAGACTTAAGATATCTCAAGAAGAAGAAGTGGGTCAAGTTTGCAGAGTTTGGGATTACCATCTTCTGCTATGATCCATGTTTACTTTCTGAAGTCACAGTTCTCATGTGGACCCAAGCTGGGTCTTTTCCCTTAGAACTAGACCCTGAGAATTTTACAGGCAAGGTCTTCAGCATCCTCCAGCTCTGCTTTTAGCTTGTTCATATTGTATTTTCTCTCTCTGTAATTCTCTGATCTTACCACTACAGTCTCTGAATATGTGAGTTCTAGTCTAGTTCTCTAAGGCTTAGTTCTTATATCATTTAATCATTCACACAGAATGCCTGCTGTGTGTTCCATACTGTTTCAATGACATGAGGGTTACAGCAACGAATAGGCAGTGTCTGCTCTTTAAGGAGTTTACATTCTAGTGGGGAGAGACAGTAAACAAGTAGCATATATTGGGAGTGGGGTAGATAAACAGGGGAGGGAGATAGAGCCAGGGTGGAGGTGTCGAATTAGCTAGTTTTAGTAGGATGGTCAAGGAATAGGTGACATTTGCCCAGAGACTGGAAGGTGAGAGGGGCAAGCTGTGTGGCTATGGGGGAAAAACAGAGCAGATGAGAGCAGAGTTCCTATGTAGAAATATGGTTGGCCTGTTCCAGGAGCAAGGAGGCAATGGGGCTAGAGCAGAGGATGGTAGGGGAGGAGGTAGGAGATGTCATGGGGTAGGGGCAGAGCCTCTGAGACCAGCTTCCCAAGGAATGAGATGGGAGCACTTTGGGCTTGGAGATCATGAATCCAATTTACTGTTTAAGAGGATCACTAACTTTCCTGTAGACAACTCCATTTTCAGGTCCCTTTGAGAGGAACTAAGGAACTAGCTTCATAAACCATTGTAGGAAAACTGTCTGTTAGTACCTAACCCTAGCCCATATGAGTTTCATAACTTCCTTTTTATTTATTTTTTATTTTTTATTTTTTTGAGACAGTCTCACTCTGTCACTGGGGCTAGAGTACAGTGACATCAGCTTAGCTAACAGCAACCTCCAACTCCTGGGCTCAAGTGAGCCTCCTGCCTCAGCCTCCCAAGTAGCTGGGACTACAGATGGGCACCACCACACCCAGCTATTGTTTTCTGTATTTAGTAGAAACAGGGTCTTGTTCTTGCTCAGGCTGGTCACGAACTCCTGACCTCAAGCGATCCTCCCTCTTCAGCCTCCGAGA
>CAUYRT010032633.1:0-12374 GCA_963574885.1 Lepilemur ruficaudatus | reverse complement strand
AAAAGAGCATAAGACATTCTGTTATAAAGACATCTGCACCCGAATGTTTATGGCAGCACAATTCACTATTGCTAGGTTGTGGAAACAACCCAAGTGCCCATCAATTCATGAGTGGATTATTAAAATTTGGTATATGTTTACAAGGGAATATTACTCACTTTTAAGAAATGACAGTGAGCTAGCACCACGTATATTATCCTGGATTGAGCGTGAGCCCATTATTCGAAGTGAGGTGACACAAGACCAGAAGAATGGGCTCCACAAGTACTCGCCATCAAATTGGTACTGACTGATTAACACTATGTTGCTCAAATGGTGGTGGTGTTCAGTAAGGATTCGGGGGTTAGGAGGTTAGACCCACATCTGAGGGATGTGGTGAGCATTGCGGACGGGAGGCACGTGCTTGAAATGTAGTTGGGTATGGGAATTAGGGGTCTCAATAGGGGGAAGTAGATGTTCTAAAACTGATTTATGTGAATACCTGTACAACTTGGTAAATTTAGTAATAATCATTTAATTATACACTTAAAATTGAGTAATGGCATGGTATGTAAATTACACTTCAATAAAAAAATTCATTCTGAAAATAAAACAGTTGTTCTAAATAATGAGTGGTGATGATTGCAAACTTTGTCAATATACTGAAAATCACTGAATCACACACCTTACAGGGTGAATGTTGTAGTATGTAAATTATATCTCAATAAAGCCATTATGAAAGTTCATATGAAATCAGTGTGCAAATTCCTGTGGCTCCATTTCTGGGTTTTTGATTCTGTTCTCTTGAGCTACATGTCTTTACTTTTGCCTGTACCACACTTTCTTGTTTCTGCAGCTACAGAGTAAGCCTTAATTGCAGGTGGAGTGATTCCTTCCATTTTATTTTTCCTTTTCAAGATTGCTTAGCTATTATATAGAGCTGTGCTTTTCATAAAAATTTTAGAATAAGCGTTTTAATATCTTCAAAGCATCTTGCTGGTACTTTTTAAGCCTAAACATTTTCTTTTCTTCTTTATTTTTGTTAGCAAAAGTTGAGAACATGTTATTACAACTTGTTTTTTTTTCAAATTTTTTATCATAAATTTTTATGGATGCATAATAGTTGTATACAATTACAGGGTATATGTGATATTTTAATACACATATACAGCATATAGTGATACTTTGACAGCTGGGAAGAGTTAACTTCTTTATTATGCTGAGTTCTCCAGACCATCAATCCAATATGTCTCTCCATTTCTTTACGCTTGTGATTTATTTAGGATTTCATGATGTTCAGTACACACATTTGGTATATGTGCTTTTAGTGTATACCTCCCTGTTTGATTCTCTTTGGAGCAATTGTAAATGATATTATGTTTTAATTTTGTTTTCCACAGTTCATTGCTAGTGTATAGAAATGCAATTGATTGGTCCTCCCTGCTTGCACTGCAGGGTTTACATATTGTTTTCAGTAGGGCTCCCTGATCTAGGGAAGGAATGAAACCCCTTAATCCACCTGCTGTTTTTAGGTTGGATTGGGAAACACCAGACACAAGTCACCAAGTCACCATCAGCTATCAGGTGAGTCATAAAGTGAACTTTCACTATGCTCTTCGTCTAATCCTGGCATCCCAAACCAGTTTGTTTCCTTTGTCCACCATTTAGAGTTCTCCTTGGGTGCCTCTTGCATTATTTCCATGGTTTATTTTTGTCTTTAGGCAGAAATAGTGGGGAGAGCTGAATTTACTCCATCTTGTCGAGACCAGACCACAATTCATCCTGTGCTTTGTAGATAAAGATTAAAATTAATTCCTCACCGAGTTTGATGTCTATATAAGAGATAGGGAATATAATAAAAAGCAACCTGTTTATGAAAAGGAATAATGGTACTCACATTCTTTCTCAATTCATATCAAAAGCTGATAAATTTGTAGAAAATTTTATATTTTCTTCTAAACATCACATAGGGTTTAATATTTAACTTATCTCCCTAAGCTTATGCAGAACTGAATCTACAGATATACCACTGTGTAGTACTATCAATACAAGTCTGTTTTTCTTTAATGTGCTAATACCCTTTTGAGAAAAATAACATTGAAAGAATGATCGCCACTCCCAACCCTATTTAGCAGTTACCTTCCCTGAGAAAACTGGTAATAAAAGCCATCTGTGATTAGAAAGCAAATGTGCTCAGTAGCAAGACCCTTTTCTTGCTGCTGGGCCTTGTATCTCTGTTGTCTCTATTCCCCATCTCTGATGTCTCAGTCTCTTCGTAAGGTGGTTGAGCCTTTCATTAGCTTTGCTTGTCACATGGTGCCATCATCATGGGTAGATTTTCCCTTTCCTACCTTGTTGCACTAAACTAACACTGAGTGGATGTGGTTAGGGGTTAACCAAAGAATATATTAGATGGAGTTTGTAAGAACTGCAAAAATTGCCTCAAGGCCACTGCTGTCATCTTTGCTCATCCTGAGCTTAATTGAAACTCCTCTGCTATTTCCTCAAAACTCAATGTTTCATTTCCACCTTCAAAGACACTCATAAAAATCAACATTCCCCAGGTTGGCTAGAGAAGATGACAACAAAAATGCATGAATTTCATGACATAATCCTGCAATTGGAAAGCGTGGAAAGGGTGTCTGGAGCCTTAAGTTTTGGGGACTTGGACTTCTTTCTAATTCTTCTCTCTGAAATACTTTTAAAGCAAAATCATTTCCTCTAACATCCCTCAGTTTGATTTGCCAATGTCATATTAATATTAACTTCTTTAGAAATTACAATATGATTTGGTTCCCTTGATCCCTCCTTTGTTATATAAATGTTTATACAAACATGTTTTGCTCCTTGTACTTGTAGTATTGTTAGAAATTTATGTCTCATCTTATCCTCATGTTACCTAGCCTAGCAACCTGATGACTCTCCCACAGGTAGAGAAACTGTAGTTGGCACTTAATCTGATGATGTTTTTGCTACACTTAATCTGATGGTGTTTTCGCTAGAAAATGAGTGTTTGAGATTCAATCTTGAAAGCTATGCAGGAAGTTGAAGTCCCTGCTGCTCTTTCTGCATCCTGACCCCATGTTTATCTCCATCATACAAGCTCATTTTGTTTATTATGTTTTCCCCTGATAATACATTACAGGCATGATTCTCCAATGGCAAGTCTTTTATAATATGTTAGAAGTAAACTTATTTCCAATAAATAATAAGATAACCTCTTTCAGTGATAGCTAGCATTGGAGTGATGAAATGATTATAAATTTGTGGAACAATTCTCTCTAATCATAGGTAACGAGGCCTTAGAAATGTAACAAAATAGCCTTTCAGATCCTATATGTGCTAAACAAGAGTCTTAGCATTACAGGCAGGACAATTGAGAATTGTGTTAATGACTATTTAAGAGAAGATTTTACAAGGAGCACATAACAGATTTCATCAGCCCTCGTCGGTACCCCTACAGCAAGCTAATTTTATAATCTATGTCTCTAAAGTCAGGGAAGCTGAGAGGCAAATGATACGCATGTGTCAGTGCATGTAGCTGAAGATGTGCATGCTCATGCGTGTGACTGAGATTACTATAAGCATATAAATATAGGCTAGTTCTTCACTACACTATATTTCACACAACCATATTATTCTGGAATTTTAATATTTGGTGGGTCATTAGATCATCTATTTAAAACCCTTTATTTCACCAATAAGGAAATTGAGACTCAAATTGGATAAATGATATTACTAAAGTCACAGTCTCTTCAAATCTGAATTACATTAAGAATTCACTTAATGTTTATTGGTCAATAACAACATCCAACAGTCCAAGATGCTGGACTTCTGCCTTTTATCCTCAACACTGTTGTTATAGATCAAAATTATGTTTGGAAAGAAGGAAAGTGAGAGAGAGAAAGAAGGAAGAAAGAAGAAGGAAGGAAGAAAGAAAGGTGTCAAACCTATTTTGTGTTCATCTTTGCTTGTAACGTTCAAACTTTCTATTATATCATAAAAGGGCCCATGAAGGTGTCCTGTCTGCTTAACATCTTCAGCTACATCTCTCATTGTGCCCTGGATTTATTCCCTTACATGTCACACTTTAAATCAGGATGTCTGAACCTTAGCACTATTGACATCGTGGACCACAGAATTCTTTGTCTGGGAACAATGGCCGTCCATGCACCACACAGTGCTAAGCAGCATCGCTGGCCTCTATACATTAGATACTGAGAGCCACTGGCCCCAACCCAGTCGTGATAACCAAAAAATGTTTTCAAATATTGCAGTTGCCCCTGGGGGCCAAGCTGACCAACCCTCCTCCCCCACCACCAACCTTCTAAAAATACAGCTTTGCATAGGAAACTGTGGAATGAAATAATTTAAAATTTTTAGAAAGCCAAGAAGTTGTCTTCCATGGTACCTTTATTCATTCTGCTTCTGCACAGAACACCTTTGATGGGCTTTTGCACCTTTAAAAAGCAATTCATGTTTCAAGACTCACATCAGCACAAATAATCTCCTTCATGAAGTCAATTTTTGTATCATTTCCTCAGGAAATATCTTTCTCTTTTGAGGCATCAGGCTACCTTGTGTAAA
Source organism: Lepilemur ruficaudatus (assembly GCA_963574885.1). Classification (NCBI taxonomy): domain Eukaryota; kingdom Metazoa; phylum Chordata; class Mammalia; order Primates; family Lepilemuridae; genus Lepilemur; species Lepilemur ruficaudatus. The sequence continues at coordinate 7,808 of CAUYRT010032633.1, read as the reverse complement.
TTTCTAACATATTAATAGAATCCTTGGCACTTTATCATACTCATTGGTAAGTGTGTGCACCTCACTTTTGAACTGTGAATGAATTGAAGGTAGAGATCATTCAGGTACATCTGTAATGCCCAATGCAGTGCCTTCCATGTATGTTCAGATTTCAAAGCATTTTCTCTGAATGGGTGAGAGAGCGAATGAGTAAGTTAATTGATTAATAGAATGAATCAGTGAGTGCGCAATTGCTCTGTGTAGCTCACTTGACATATATAAATTTAAGTTATGTTAAATGAAATATTTTTACCAAATTGACAACTAAATATGAGCCTAACAGTATATATAAAAATCAGTCATGAAAATAATTCACAAATCTGCCTATAAAAAAAATTCTTCTGCCACCTTGTAAAGGCAAAGTCACATTTAGTTCTACACATTGATCAGCTTGATCAGACACATCCTCACTTAAATGCTGGTCAAAGAAAGACTGTGTGAAAGCCAAGATGCAATGAGCGCAAGCAATGGCTATTCTGGGAGTTTGCTGGAAAAGAAAAGCACACATTTCAAGATGTGCACTACTCATTGCCTCCCCATGTATACAGAAGACAATGAGGGACTCTGCATGCACCATAGCCATATTAATAATTACATCGCTCTTGCTTTGATTAACCCAACCCAAATCCCATCCCAATAACCTTAGGGCAACTTCATGTACTTTACTACATGCTTAATTTTTACTGATTATACCCTAAATATATTATTCTGGTATGTGTGGTGTCTAGGGTTGCAAACCTCCTATCTGCTTCTTCTCTCTTGCCACACATATTTATTAAGTTTCATCAAATTTTAGTATTATGAATATACCACAAGTCAACCTTAAAGACTAATGATGATTAAATGTAGAAATATACTTTGGTTAAATCAACAATGTTTAGCCAACTACATTTACATGAAAAAAACCTTCTTTCAAATGTCCTATACCATTATGGAAGATGTGTGGTTATTTTTTATAAAAACATTTTAGAAATACAAATACTTCACTATTCCTCAGGCTTTCCACATCTCCAAACTTTACTAGCAATCTACACGCCCGTTGTTGTTGTGGCTGTTGTATTTTTGGCAGTAAGTGATGTTGACATGGTATACGCAAAAAATTTGCTGGGCTTGTGTGTATGTCTATATGGTTAGATCTATGTTTATATCAATATAAGCAGAAATTTGAGGCAAGTAAAATAGAATCATTGAAATACACTGCTACAGTGATCGATATTAGTCACAGAGGAAGAGGACTCTGAGTTTACTGAAGGAAAGAAGCTCAGTAAATGAAACGTATTATTTTCCTAACCTTGGTGACATTAAATTCCTATGTTACGCAATATGTACGATTCAAAAGTGCTATGATCGATGTCCCAGCAGTGTCTGTAAATGACTGCTATTTCAGAGGCCATTCCGCAGCCCTTTGTCTGTGTTCATCACACCGTGGGTTCTAAGTATGCAAATAATTATTATTCTCTTTGCTCTGAATCTCTATTGCACTTTCTTTCTGTGTATACTCTACTCTTAGACTCCTTGATCCTCACAGGAGTACTGCAACCGGGATAATGAAATGGCTAAATATTCTACCAGAACAAACATACGGGGAGTTCACAGAGGTATCCACCCAAAACTCAGTCTGAGATGGTTGACAACAGGGGCATACACATATTACTCACATTTGTTCGGGAAAGTATAAGTCACACAGCGTGGATCAAGGCTGTGATCTTACCTATTCTATAGAAGCTCATTCAAATTCATCACATAGGTGTGAATCACTATTTAATTAAAATTTTAAGAGGGCAAAAGCAAAGCAGGTAGTCTCAGGCTTTAATTAACCTGAAACATTTATAAAATAATTTCCACATGCTACATATCGGAACATGATATGTTCTAAAAAATACAGTCCTGTGGGGTAGTAATGTGCTTTTGAGCAAGTCAGTGCTGAGAATTGATGGTAAATTTCGGAGTTTTTAACTTTGATTCAGAAGATGCTAAAAACAAAACACAACTCCTAGCTAAATTTTCAGAGACATATATCCTGGGCCACTGATGTCAGATCAACTTTAGTATTAAGGAGAGCAAATAATCAACTAAACAAGCTAGAACTCCAATTGGTACAAAACCATTAACTGCATTTGTAGCAAGTCTGGCCTGAGTCATGGGTAGAATTGCTACCTGAAATAGTGAGAAAAAAATATCATGTGTTTCCTCTTGCAGCCTTGGGAATAAAGAGAAAAACAGTCTTAATAAAATCACTTCAATAGCACTATGGGATCTTACAGCTGCCAGGATCTTAAAGGTCATTTAGGTGGACAGTGACACTATTGATGGGGAAACTGAAGCCCCAAAATTAGAAAGACTTGCTACAGGTTGACCCTCAAATAGTGGAAATCTCAGAACTCTAGTCAAAGTCTGGAATTTCAGCTTAGCAGGACGATGCTAAGTTGTTGAGAGAAATAAAGGAAAAAAAGATGTTTAAATTGTTTTTAAGGAAGATGAAATATAAAATTATGTATAGTGTACATTGTGAAACATACTGAAAATTTAAAAATAAAATAGCATAACCCCACATAAAAGCCAGGGAAGAGAGAGAGTGAGTTAGGTGAATTTGAGTGGCAAATCATTGGAGAAAGTGGACATGAGATAGAAAGAGAAAGGAGAGAGAAGATCAGGTAAAAAGTGAGAAGTGATATAAAGTGAAAGAAAGAGAAACACACGGGCAGTGATGGAGCAAGAAAGAAACATAGCTACAGCAGGAGAGAAAACAGGGCTCGTTTTTCTACCTTATCCCACTCCACCAGTTGAACCATTTTCAAATGTCACTGCCTATTATAACGATTGCACTTCATGTGCTCACTGTAAATTTAAGTAATACTAAGAGATTTCTAAATACTCTATACTTCTTTCTTTTTTTCTTTTTTCATTTTTTCTCATCTTTATTTTTTTTTTTTATTATTTCAAAATATTACAGGGGTACAAATGTTTTTGGTTACATGGATCACTTTTTTTTATGCCTGAGTCCGGGTTATAAGTGTGTCCATCACTCAGGTAGTGTTCATTGTTCCTGGCAGTAGGTTTTCATCCATTCCCTTCTCCCCTCTACCCTCTGATTGATTTCCACTAGTTTTACTTCCCTATGTGCACACGTGTGCTCATTGGTTAGTTCCAATTTATTAGAGAGTACATGTGGGTATTTTTCCATTCTTTATTTTTTATTTGTATTATTTTATTTATTTTATCTTATTTTATTTCAGAATATTATGGGGGTACAAAGGTTTTAGTGATATAAATTGCTTTTGCACAGTTTGAGTCAAAGTTATAAGTGTGTCCATCACCCAGACAATGTGCATTATGCCCATTACGTGTGAATTTACTCATCCCTCCACCCCCCTTTCACCTGTGTGATTTCTGATGAATTTCCATTCTTTCCATCCATCACTTAGGTTAATAGTCTCCAGTTCTATACAAATTGAGGCAAAAGGCCTTATTAACCTTCTTCATGGCTGAGTAGTATTCCAGAGTATGCATATACTACGTTTTGTTAATCCACTCAGGAATGGATGGACACTTGGGTTGATTCCACATCATTGCAATTGTGAATTGTGCTGCAATAAACATTCAAGTGCAGATGTCCTTTGAAGCTTTTAAAAAGCTTCTGGTCATATCTTTTGCCCACTTTTTAATGGGGTGGTTTGTTTATTTTCTTGCTGATTTTCTTGAGTTCTTTGTGTAATAGATTCTGGTTATTAGCTCTTTATCAGATGTATAGCTTGTGAATATTTTCTCCCATTCTGTAGGTTGTCTATATGCTCTGTTGATTATTCCCTTAGTTGTATAGAAACTTTTTTAATTTAATCAAGTCTCATTTATTTATTTTTGTTGTTGCTGTGATTGCCATTGGGTTCTTCATAAATTCTTTGCCTAGGCTGATATCTAGAAGAGTTTTTCCAATATTTTCTTCTAACATTCTTAGCATTTCATGCCTTATATTTAAGTCTTTAATCCATCTTGAATTAATTTTGTGCATAGTGAGAGATAAGGATCTTGCTTCATTTTTTCTGTGTGTAGCTATCCAACTCTCCCAGTGCTATTTATTGAATAGAGCTTCTTTTCCCCAGTGTATATTGTCTGCTTTGTCAAAGATCAGTTGGTTGCACATGGATGGTTTTGTATCTGGTTTTCTCTGGTTTTGTTCTGTTCCATTGGCCTATGTGTCTATTTTTGTACCAATACCATGCTATTTGGTTACTATAGCTTGTATTATAATTTGAAGTCTGGTAATGTGGTGCCTTCAGATTTGTTCTTTTTGCTTCAGATTGCTTTAGGTATTCAGGCTCTTTCTGGTTTCAAAAAAAGCACAGAATTATTTTTTCTAGATCTTTGAAATATGATGTTGGTATTTTGATGGGGAATGCATTGGATCTGTAAATCACTTTGGGTAGTGTGTACATTTTATCACTGTTGATTCTACTGATTCATGAGCATGATATGTTTTTCTACGTGTTTGTATCATCTTCAATTTCTTTCCTCAGTGTTTCATAGTTCTCTTTGTAGAGATCTGTCAACTCCTTGGTTAAGTATATTCCTAGGTATTTTATTTTCTTTGTGGCTATTGTGAATTGTATGAGTCTTTGACTCTCAGGTTGACTGTTATTGGTGTATAGGAATGCTACTAATTTGTGTATATTAATTTTGAAACCTGAGACTTTGCTGAATTTATTTATCAATTCCAGGAGTCCCTTGTTGGAATCTTTGGGGTTTTTTAGATATAATATCATATTGTCAGCAAAAAGCATTAGTTTGATCTCCTCTTTTCCAATTTGGATGTACTTTATTTCTTTCTCTTGCCTGATTGCTCTTTCTAGGTCTTCCATCACCATGTTGAATAGAAACAGTGACAGTGGACACACTTGTCTTGTTCCAGTTCTTAGTGGGAATGCTTTCAACTTGTCCCCCATTTAGTATGATGTTGAATGTGGGTTTGTCATATATGGATTTTATAATTTTGAAATATATTTCTTCTATACCTAGTTTGTTGAGGATTTTGTCATGAAAGTGTGCTGAATTTTGTCAAATGCTTTTTCTTAATCTATTGAGATGATCACGTGGTCTTTGTTTTTGCTTCTGTTTATGTGGTGAATCACATTTATGGATTTACATATGTTGAACTATCCTTGCATCCCTGGGATGAAGCCCACTTGGTCATGGTGGATTCTATTTTTGATTTTCTATTGAATTTGGGGTTATAATATTTTATTGAGGATTTTTTCAACTATATTCATAAGTAATATTGGTCTGTAGTTTTCATTTTTGTTATGTCCTTTCCTGGCTTTGGTATCAAGGTGATACTTTCTTCATAGAATGAGCTGGGGAGGATTCCCTCCCTCTCAATGTTATGAAATAATTTCTGAGGTATGGGTACTGGCTCTTCTTTGTAGGTCTGGTAAAATTGGTTGTGAATCATTCTGGTCTGGGGCTTTTTTGTTGTTGTTGGAAGATTCTATATTACTACTTCAATCTCATTGCTCATTATTGGCCTGTTGAGGAGTTATATTTATTCCTGATTGAATCTTGAAGGTTGTGTGTGTCCAGGCATTGGTCCATTGCCTCTACATTTTCAGGTTTATGTGTATAGAGGTTTTCCATACTTCCTTTTCCGTCACTATTCTGATGGCTGAGCTAGGACCAGTCACCTGGCAAGGAGGTTTCTCCCCATCCTTTAGAAACAGGCATCCCATCCTGTCACACCAAGGGCCTGCTAAATTAAAGCCACCCTTACTCTATGGCCAAGGGTTTCTTTCCAGTAATTTACATGATTAAATGAATCTGGTAATCGATTCAGATCATTTTATTGTCTTCTATTTATCCTGTTCTTCAAAATGTTTTGTCAGTGATATAAAAAAATCAACACATTTCTCACATCTCGGGGCTTAAAGGGATTGGGGAAAAGTTAAACAAGAAGTCAGTTTAATTATTACTCTACAAGTTCTTTAATTTGGTCCATTATTTTTAATCTTCCAAGTTCTGAGCATATCGTATGTACTTATTAAATATTAATTGGATAAATTAATGAAAAATGTATTCTTTTCAAAACATAATTAGGGTATTTTCAAACATACACGTAGAGATAGTCAATTTAGACTTACACATCTTTTCATTTTCCTGGTATTTTGACACTCACAGGGAATATAATTGAATAAAAGAGATTTGTATCTATTTTGGAAAAATGTTGATATTTCAAGTAATTTATTTAACTGTTTTAGCACCCTTGGGGAAACGATGAATAGATTTCCCTTTTTAAAAGTGTTATTTCATTTTTAATTGACACATACTAATTGTGTATATTTATGATGTATGGTGTGATGCTTCAATATATGTAAACATTGTGTAATGATCAAATGAGGGTAATTGGGATATCCATCATCCAAAACACTTGTTATTTCTTTGTGGTGAGAACATTCAAAATCCTCTCTTCTAGCTATTTGAAAATATACATTATTGTTAGCTGGAGTTACCCTACTGTACAATATATCATGAGAACTTAGTCTCCTAACTTTAAATTTGTACCATTGACCAATCTCTTTTCATCACTCCCTTCCCACACCTTCCTCAGCCTCTATAAACCAATATTATACTCTCTACTTCTTTGAGATCAACTTTTTTCAGATTTCACATATAAGTGAGATTATGCAGTATCTGTCCTTTTGTGCTTGACTTATTTCACTTAATATGATGTCCTCTAGATTCATCTTTATTGCTATAAATGACAGTATTTCATTCTTTTCCTATGACTGAATCATATTCCATTGAGTATAGATGCCACATTTTCTTTTCCATGCATCCATTGATGAATGCTTAGGTTGATTGCATATCTTGGCTACTGTAAATATTACTGCAATAAACATGGAAAGGCAAATATCTCTTTGACAAATTGATTTCATTTCATATATATATATATATATACACACATATATATATACACACCAAATATTGAGATTGTTAAATCATATGAGTAGTTCTATTTTTTTAACTTTTTGAGAAATTTCCATACTGCTGTCCATAATAACTGTACTACTCTAATTTGCATTCTCAGCAGCAGTTTATAAGAGTTCTTTCTCTATATTCTCATCAGCATCTATTATTTTTGCCTTTTTAATAATAACCATTCTAACTGGTGAGGGGTGATATGTCATTGTGTTTTTAATTTGCATATCCTTGATGACTAGTGATGCTGAGCAGTTTTTTGTATACCGGTTGGTCTTTGTATGTTTTCTTTTGAGAAATGCCTATTCAAATCTTTTGTCAATTTTTAATCAAATTATTTTTTTTTCTTTTTGCTATTGAATTGTTTCAGTTCTATATATTCTGGATATTAACCCTGTGTCAGATGTATAGTTTGCAAACATTTACTCCCAATCTGTAGGTTTTCTCCTTACTCTGTTGATTGTTTCCTTTGCTGTGCAGAGCTTTTTAGATTGATGTAATCCCATTTGTCTATTTTTGGTTTTGTTGCCTGTGTTTTCAAGGTCTTATCTAAAAAATTTTTTGTCCACAATGTTATAAAGTGTTTTTCCTATGTTTTTCTCTAGTGGTTTCATAGTTTTGTGCCTTACATTTAAATCTTTAATCCATTTTGTGTTGATTTTTTTTTCTTTTCTTTTTTATTGGGGGAAAACTACAAAGCATTTACAGTATAATGTTTACAGTCACAATTTATAGTGAGCTGATTTCCCAAAATATATTACCACTCAAGTTGACTTATCTTGTTACATTTAAAAATCTACTCT
>CAUYRT010032632.1:32500-54434 GCA_963574885.1 Lepilemur ruficaudatus | reverse complement strand
TTGGCAGACTCGGGGGACTCTGGCTCTGGTCTGTGGTGTTAGGTGGAGTTCACCCTCCCTCCGCGGCCTGCAGGATTTGGGACATCTGACGGGAGAGGGGTGTCTACTCCAATGGGCTATTTGCAACACACGCCTTGCCTTTTCTTTTGCTTTTGATGTTTTTGACATGCAGTTTTTAATTTGCACGATGTGAAGCCTATCATATTGCCCTCGGAATTCTGTGGTTGTGGCGGCGGTCCTGACTTTCCTCCTGTGCTCTGAGGAACCGCAGACGGTCACCAGGAATGCAGGGCAGACGTGGCAGGCAGGGGACTTGTGAACCGGAGGTGACTCCTGCATCTTCGCTAGTTTTGTTTAGTTTTGTGCTGGAGCTGTAAATTTTATCTTCATGATTCCTCCTTATTTTTTTTTTTTAAATTGGCTTATTTGTCTTTTTCTAATTAGTTTGCCTGAGGGTTTTTTTTTTGCAGTATGGAAATTAACCTTATTACAAATATTATTTTCCAAATATATTATTTGTGTATTTATTTACTGTATATTTCGTCAAGCGCATGTTTTGAATGTACGTAGGGTCAGGTAATACCTCCTTGTGCTGTTGAACACTCTTGAGTTCCCATGCGTGTTTAGGAAGACTGCATTACCCCTGGATGGTACGATGAGCGTCTTGTGATCTTCTCGCCAGATTTCTTTATTTCATATGAGCCTTTTATCCACCTGAAACTTACTTTTGCTTGTGGTTATGCGATACAGATTTTTATTTTATAAGAGTAACCAGTTTGATGGTATTATTTATTAAATATTATGGGTTTTTTTCCGCACCGAATGAAACACTGTATCTGTTAACTATTAGCTCTACATATACTGGGATCAAATTCTGGATTTTCAATTAGTTTCCATGAATCTCTTTGTCTAGTCTTGTGTCCGTACCATATTAACTTTATTACAGTGGCTTTCGAAAAGATTCTGGTAAATCATAAAGTAAGTCGCCACCTTTTTTCATTTATTTTTAATCATGGTTTAGGTGTATTCTTCAGCATGAATTCAAAGATCATTTTAACCCTTTGGAATTCTAGTTGGAATTGATGAAATTTACAGATTAATTTTAGAAGAATTGATGTTTGTGATAATGTATCTTCTCATCCAAGGGTGTCGTATACCTTGCTACATATTTGGTTTTGTTTTACTCCTTTTATTACAATTTAAAATTTGTGTCGTATGTGTCATGTGGCTCCCCCGTTAAATTTATTCTTTAGCGTTTTGTTATTTTTGTTGCTGTTGTAAATGAAACAATTTTTACCTAATTACCACGTGCTTAGTGTTCATACTACGTAGCTACTGATTTTTGTATATTTAGCTTATATTAATGTGTAGTTACCTGAAGAGTCTTTTATTATTTCTAGTAGTTATTTTCTTAATTTTAATAAAAAATTGTAAGTTTTTGGGTATACAGTTGTCGAAAAGAGAAACTTGTATGCACTTTTTAATGTCTATACCAATTATTTTAACATTTTGTCTTGCATTTTCTAGACCAGCACTATCTAATATGGTAGTGACTAGCCACATCCAGATATCTGAATTTAAATTAAAAATTCCACCCTTCACTCATACTAGCCACATTTCAAGCACTCAGTAGTCACATGTGGTTCGTAGGTATCATATTGGATAGCAGAGAATATGGAACATTTCCATCACTGTGGAGATTTTTACAGGACAGTGCTAGGTTAGAACATTTAAGAAACATGTGTGATAATAATAGTTATAGTGGAGATTTCCATATAATTCTTAATTTTAATTGAAATATTTTACTGTTTTGCTATTTAAAATAATTCGATAGTGGTCAAAGAAATGCAACTTAGATTAACAATGAGATGATTTTGTCTTCAAAAATGCAAAACAAAAATAGACGTGTTATCAAGTACTGTTGACAGGCTTGAAGAAAAGGGATGCTCTCCCGTGTTGCCGGTGGAGATGTGAAATGTCACAACCTTTTGGGAAGGCTGTCTGGCAACATTGCGTTAATTCTTAAAAACATATCTGTCGTCTAAGCTCGCAATCGTCCGAAACTACCCCTCACGGGACTGACAAAACCGGTGCATGAGGACGGACGTACAAGGGTGTTTATCGCAGCCACCTTTGCACTGGTCTGAAGCCGGGAACAGCAAATGCTGCCAACGGAAATGGCGGAAGAGAGTGGGCCCCCCGTTTTTAAGTGCGTGGCTCAGCGGCACTGAGTGCGTCCGTGCGGTTGTGCAGCCGTCACCACCGTCCGTCCCCAGAGCCCTCGTCCTCTCTCGAAATTGGAACTCCACACCCGTTAGACAAAAGCTCTCCAGTGCCTGCCGCCTTCAGTCCCCAGCAACCACCGTTCTACGTGCCGCCGCTGTGACTGTGACTGTTCTGCCTCAGGTCGGGGACTCAAGAGGCATCTTTCTCTTCGTGACAGGTTCATTTCACTTTGCATGACAACGTCCTCAAGGTTCATCCGTGTTGCAGCTCGTGTCGGGATTTCCTTCCTTTATGAGACTGTTGTGTGTGTAGAGCACGTTTTCCTTGTCCCTTCATCCGCCGATGGGTTCCTTGGGCTCCTTCCGTGTTTTAGATATTGTCAATCATTCTGCTACAAATATGGGTGTACAAAAAATATCTCAAGAACGTGCTTTTAGTTCTTTTGGGTATATATTCAGAAGTGGAATCGTTGGATCATATGGTGATTCTGTTTTTGGGGGGAGCCACTGCGCCCTTTTCCACAACAACTGCACCATTTTATAGTCCCAAGAACAGTGCACAAGGGTCCCAATTTCTCCACATCCTCACCAACATTTATTTTCTGTTCTACTGACAGTGGCTACCCTGATGGGTGTGAGGTGGTGTGTTTCTGCAGTTTGATAAGATTTACGTTTTCCTAATGATTAGGGATGTTCAGCACCTCTCCATGTGGCTAGTGACCCTTTGTATGTCTTCGTTGGATAAGAAGATGTACATTTTTTGATCAGGTTGATCTTGAGTTCCAGCAGTCCTGTATGTGATCTGGATACCAATTGCTTATCAGATACATGGTTTGCACATATTTTCTCCCATTCTGCGAGTTGCCTTTTGAGGAGCCCAAATCTCAAACTGTTTCTTCTCTGTTCTTACACCACACCAATCAACGCAGGAGACTTCTATGCCCAAAACTTGAAGGTTTTCCCCCACACACCTAGTAAGCAATCAATTTCGCAGTGGACACCAGCTGGGTGTCCTCCAGTTTAATTCTGACACTATCTTTGTGGAGACAGAAGAAAGCAGACGCCTGTCAGACAACAGTCTCAAGTTCGAGCCTCTGGAACTTCTGACCTACCGGCTTCAAGTTGGGGTTCCCAGGACCCCGTCTTTGGGTTGGATTAATTTGCTAGAGCAGCTGTAGAACTCAGGGAAGCACTTTGACTGGTTTATTATAAAGGGTATTATAAAGGGTACAGAGGAAGAGAGGCACAGAGCTATGTATGGAGAAAGGGGTGTGGAGTTTTTGTGCCCTCCCTGGCCATGACACCTTCCAGAAACCTCCACATGTTCAGCTATCTGGGAGCTCCTCGGACCCTGTCCCCTTGGGTTTTTATGGAAGCTTTATTACTCTGTAGACATGATTAACCGCTGGTTATTGATGATCAACTTAACCTTCAGCCACTGTTCCCTTCCTGAAGATTGGGTTTAGGGCTGACAGTTCCAGCCCTGTAATCCTGCCTTGGTCTTTCCAGTGACCAGCCTGTCCTGAGGCTACGCAGGGATGCCAGCCATCAGTCAATCATCAGTTTACAAAAAGACGTCCTTCCGGAGAGGCTAAGAATTTCAGGAGTTGTATGCCTGGAAAGGAGGTCAAAGACCAAATATGTATTTCACAATGTCACACCTTTTTACTCTGTTGGAAGTGTCTTCTCAAGCACAAAATTTTAAAATTTTTGTGAAGTCTAATTTATGCATCTTTTATTTTGTTGCCTGTGCCTACATTTTCAGTCTTATTAATTTTAGCCATTCTAATGCGTATGAAGTGATATATCATTGCGGGGTTTTAATTTTAATTTCTCTGTTGACTAATGATGTTGGGCTTTTTCTCCCCTATGCTTAATGACATTTATGTATCTTCTTTGGAAATTTTCTGTACAAATCTTTTGCCTGTTTTCCTATTGGGTTGTCTGTCTTCCTGTAGTTGAGCTATAAGCACTCTTTATATATTCTGGATACAAATTCTTTATTGTATATTGGAAATATAGTCTCCCTGTCTGTGACTTGACTTTTCATTTTTTCTTCCTATAGTTGAGCTATAAGAACTCTTTATATATTCTGGATACAAATTCTTTGTATCCCTGTCTGTGACTTGACTTTTGATTTTTTAAATTATGTATTTTGAAGAACAGAAGTTTTTAATTTGGTTGAAATCCAATTTATTAATATTTTCTTTGGATTCTCACTTTTTGTGTCATAGAATTCTTGGCTTAACTCAGCGTCACAGTGGTTTTAAGTTACCTTTTTCTCCTACAAGTTTTTTGGTTTTAGTTCTTACTTTTAGGTATACTTACATTTAGGATTTTTAAGGGTTGTGATTTTTTCCCCTATATAGATATACAGTTGGTTTAGCACCATTTGTTGAAAGACTGTCCTTTTCCCATAAATCACCCTGGGCCCTTTGTCAAGAATCAATTGGCCACATATGCATGGGTCTATATCTGGTCATTCTATTCTGTTTTATTGATCAATATCCATTCCTATGCCCGCACCACACTGTCATGATTACTGTTACTGTGTTTTAAGCCTTGAAATCAGGTATTGTGACACTTCCAAAGTTGTTCTTTATAAAATTGTTTTGGCTATTCTTGAACCATTGCTTTTACAAGTAAATTTTAGAATCACTTTGTCAATTTCTATTAATTGAAAAAAAAAGCATGCCAGGATTTTAATTGGAAATGTATTGAATCTGTAGCTCAACTGGGAGAGAACTAACATCTTAAAAGTAATGAATTTAGGTAAGTCCCGTCTACGCCTATTTTGCTAAGCATTCTTATCATAAAAGGGTGCTGAATTTTTTCAAATGCTTTTTCTGCATCTATTGAGAGGATCATATGGTCTTTGTTTTTGCTTTTATTTATGTGGTGAATTACATTTATAAATTTGTGTATGTTGAACCATCCCAGCATCTCTGAGATGAAGCCCACTTGGTCGTGATGGATTATTTTTTTGATAGCACCTGAATTCGGTTTGCTAGAATTTTGTTAAGAATTTTTGCATCTATATTCATGATTCATATTCTGTAGTTTTCTTTCTTTGTTGTGTTCTTTCCTGGTTTTGGTATCAGGATGATGTTGGCTTCATAAAACGTGTTGGGAAGGGTTCCTTCCTTCTTGATGTTGTGGAATAATTTCTGCAGGATAGGCACCATCTGGTCTGGAACTTTTCTTTCTAGGAAGGTTTTTTATTGCTGCTTCAATTTCAGTGCTTGATATTGTTCTGTTCAGGAATTCTGTTTCTTCCTGATTGAGCCTAGGGAGGCTGTGTGTTTCTAAGAATTTGTCCATATCCTCCACATTTTCCAGTTTATGTGCATAGAGGTTTTTTATAGTATTCATAGATGATATTTTGTATTTCTGCGGTATCAGTTGTAATTTCTCCTTTTTCATTCCTGATTAAGCTTATTAGCATTCCTATACACCAACAATAGTCAAACTGAGAACTGAGTCAAAAACTCAATACCCTTCACAATATAACAAAGAAAATAAAATATATAGGAATATATTTAACTAAGGAGATAAAAGACCTCTACAGGGAGAACTATAAAACACTGAGGAAGGAAATAGCAGAGGACATAAACAGATGGAAAACCATACCATGCTCATGGGTTGGCAGAATCAACATTGTTAAAATGTCTATACTACCCAAGATGATCTACAAATTCAATGAAATCCCTATTAAAATACCAACATCATTTTTTGTAGAGCTAGAAAAAATAATTCTATGCTTGTATGGAACCAGAGAAGACCCCGTATTGCCAAAGCAACCTTAAGCAAAAAGAACAAATTGGGAGGCATCAATTTTCCAGACTTCAAGCTATGCTACGAGGCTATAGTAACTAAAACAGCATGGCACTGGCACAAGAACAGAAACATAGACCAATGGAACAGAGCTGCGTACCCAGATATAAAACCATCCTCATATAGCCATCTACTCTTTGACAAAGCAGGCAAAAACATACCCTGGGGAAAAGAATCTTTATTCAATAAATGGTGCTGGGAAAATTGGGTAGCCACATATAGAAGACTGAGACAGGATCCGCACCTCTCACCTCTAACAAAAAATCAACTCACAGTGGATAACAGACTTAAACCTAAGGCATGAAGCTGCAAGAATTCTAGAAGAAAATGTTGGAAAAATTCTTATATATTTTGACCTAAGCAAAGAATTTATGAAGAAGGCCCCAAAGTGTTGAAAGGTTAAGAGATTTCCTCTGAGGAGCAGACAGATGGGCATAGCGATTTGCTTCCTTATATACTATTCTGCACTTTTCAAATTTAAATCAAAAAGCATCAATTCCACATTTTTACAAAGCGTAGTAATCAAGTCATTCTTTTCCATCCTCTCTTTGCTTCAAGGATTTTGCTTCTCTGGAGGCATCTCCAGAAATGAAAGGCCACCTGCAGTCCCCCTGCGGTTCAGCAAGGGCCCTGCTGCCCCTCTGCTTCTGACAGGTGCAGCTTCTGGGACCCCAGCAGTACCTGAAGGGGAGGGGGCTGGGCCTCAAGCACACCAGAGCCAGGAGGAGCCCCTGCTTGTGGAGGGCAGGCAGTGGTGCCTGGTCTACTTGGAGGTGGCTTTCTGGGTGTCAATGTCCTCAAACTCCACAGGTGGTCACTGTGCAGCATCCTGGCCCCGTCTGTGAGCCCCAGGAGGTGGCCACACAGCCTTTGGTCACAGAAAGGAGAAGGAGCCCATTCCAGGGGCAGGAAAAGCATTTAGTCGGCGTGGCAGGGAGGTGGCAGGAAGAGCCGCGTGCAGAAACCTCTGGCACTGTGTGTCTGTGTGGGTTTGGGCCCTGGCCTGCCCTGCCCCGCGGGGCCTGTGGGCGGCCAGGGCTTCTGGAGAGATTCCTCTGTGGGGCCCTTCCGTTCTGGGCAGGGATGAGTAACTCTTCCACCCTGGCAATAAAGTGGGGAAGGAGGCAGTAAATAAGCAACGGGCAAAATTAAAACCAGTAATGAGCCATATGAATATTGTGGTGTTATAATGCTGGAGACACATTTATTTGGGAGCACTGCGCGTTCTGGGAGAACATAATGGCACGTGGCCACGCGGCCTCATTTCCCTCTGCCGGGTTTCCGCTCATTGGCCCCGGAGGCTGGCAGCGCCCGCACCTGTGCCCAGATGCTTTTAAAACCTTGGCAGGGAGAGGCAGGCCCATTATGGAGGGATGCAGGGAGGGCAGGCTCCTCGGTGGGGAGGTGCCGTGGGGGCCCAGAGAGGACCCTCCACCTACCCTGGCCTACCAGAGAAGGGGAGGCCGGCAGGAAGGCTGCCAGGGTCAAAGGTGTTGCCCACCCACCCCTGCCCCTGCGCATGTGGGTGCCTAACAAGTCCGTGCTGGGGAAAGTCCTGGGGCTTGTCTGCATCTGCTCTGCCCCTCTCTGTGAGCTCTGGCTGGCTCAGAGCTTTGCTCTGGAATTGCTGCTTCTACGGGGGTCTAGAAAATGTCCTTCGGGTCCCAATGCCCTGAGGCAGAGAGGGAAGTAGGGTGCAAGGCTGTGAGGAGGGGAACCTCAAGGCTTAGCTGAAGGGCCTTGGAGAAAGCTGATAAGGATAAGAACCTTTCCAGAGGTTTTGGGCTTTCAGGAGCCGGTTTAGGAGAAGGAGCTCTTGCAGCCCACTTACTCTCGGGGAGGAGTGCCAGGAGCCAGCGAGTAAGGGTCACATGGGACTGTGGCCTGGGCCACAGAAGAGGGATTCAGGACCTCCTAAGCCACGCTCTGGAGAGGGAAGCGCGGTGGAGACGTTACTCGCAGGCTGGCGGAGTCGTTTGTCACAACAGGCGGTTGCATCCTCAGGTCGGCCTCTCCGCTCCTCCGTGTGTGGGGAAAGACCCTGGTGCGGGTGGAGGCGGGTCTGGGGCTCCTGGCAGGGCTTTCTGTGGCTTCACTACTTGGGCGCAGGCTGCTGGGAGCACTTTCGTGCCTGTTCATCATTTCCCAAGTTACTGCGAGGAAATAACGTCCTGCTGGAAATGTCCAACTAGGTGGTTTTAAAACTGGGTCAGAGGACTTGAGCCTGATCAGCTTATAGAAATGCTGTATGGTTGGTCATGTTTTTTTCAAGGCGTGAGTATTTTTGAATTCAAGTGTACACACTTGGCAGAAAAGGGCATAATTCGAACAGTACAACGCGTTCATAGTTTACACGTGTGCTCTTCATCTGTCCTCTCCGTGCTCCATGCGTCAGTCGTGAGGATCAAACGCACAGAACCGTCTAGGCTGCCCTCTAAGCGGTTTTCAGAAGCGGCCCTGACTCAGCAGGAGCCTGGCCACGTGCTGAGTCTGGACTCCGTGTGTGACGGAATTCCACCGGAGCTGGGAAGCTCTGGAACTCGTCCGAGCCACCGTCACCATTGTCACAACGGGAAAAGCAAAGCCCAGGGGGACGGAGCCCAGGGCGATTCCCACTTTGTCTTCAAAGTGTACAGACTCCACCTCCGGCGTCCGAGTCCTCTCACGGCCTCCCCTACTTCACACTGAACTCTTACGGCCGAGGACCACGCTGGTGTCCTTCTTGTCCCGGCTCATACAGCCCAGGGCTGAGCCGAGCACACAGCCGCTGCTCCATAGCTAGCCGGCGTCTCTGCCCCGGCCACACCCCTTCCAGAAGCCTCGTTCCTTGAGCTGACTTCTGGAAGAGCACTGCGTGTGTGTGTGATGCATTTGCGTGCACACACACGTGGTCTGGACATGTCGGCATCCACCCGTTTCCCCCCCACAGGGGCAGGGGCGTGTCTGCGGACGCCCCCGGTACAGTGTCCCGCAGTAGGGACACTTGGCACACACAGCAGGCGGCATCCTGTGGGTCCGGGCCACGGCGGAGACTATCCGGTCTGTTGGCTGGAAGCTGAACTGATAATCCCCATCAAGAGGAAACTGGCTCTTTCAAGGCAAATGCTTCCAGATGCCGGGATCAGTGGGTCCGTGTTACTGCTACCCAGAGGGGTCTGGGTAGGAGCCAGAAAGGGACAGCAGTTGATAAAAATCCGAAAGGTAGTTAATCAGAAAGCAGGCGGCTCGGGCAGATTCCTGGGCGGCAGATTACCCAGAGATGGTCTAACACCGGGGGCATGTGCCAGACCGCAGAGCACGGGGGCTTTGCCCTCTCTCCAGTGCCAGTCTGTGCAGCGCGGGGCACCCTGCCCTCGCTGCTGCCGGCGGGAACCTGCTCCCAGATTCGCCCCAGCCGCGTGGGGCCGGGGAAGCCTCTGACAGCATCGGGTTTTCCGTGGAGATTGCAACTGACGCCCTGTTTCCTGGTCGCCGGGAAGCACTCAGGGGCAGGAACTGTGTTGACACGTCTGTTTCCAGACCCAGCTGGAACCGTTCGAGGCAAATGAAAAACAGGGAAAGTAAGCGGGACTGAACCTCTGAGCACCTAAAGGGAATACTTTTGCCGGGAGTGTGCTTTGGGACGTTTACGTGTTTTAAGGACTCAGGCGATGATCTCAGATGCGAGGGTGCTCTTCCTACATCGCTGCGCTGGAAGGGTTGAGGCTGTGAGCCAGCCAGTGCCGGTCACAGCTGATCCCATGCACCCTGAGTGCAACCCAGAATGTGTCTGTTATGTGATGAGCCTCCAGGTCACCCTCGTCTCCCACCTGGTGACGCAGAAGCCTCCCCAAAGGGCTCCTGGCTTCATCTTCACCCCCTAGAGATCCTTGTTCATACGGCAGTGGTGCCTCGGCTGGAAGCTCTCCAGTGCCTTCTGGTTGAGATTAGAATGACATCCACATTCCTTATCACCTTCAAGGACTATCGGAAGTGGCCCTGCCCACTTTCCTGGCCTCACCTACGGCTGCTACAGCCACACCAGACTCCCTGTTCCTCCCGCAGGCCAAAGGGCTTCCTACCGCAGGACATTTGCACCTGCCCCTCTGTGCCTGAGATGTTCTTCCCTCCCTCATAGCTCGATTTTATTTTCTTCAAAACAGTAGTCCTTTTCTGAGATGATGATGAGGACATGTTAACTTGTCTGTTGCGTGACTTCTACCGGAATAGCGGCCCCCTGGAGCAAGGTTTTGTTTCTTCTGTTCACTGCCATGTCGCCAGCGCCTAGGATGACTCTTAGCCAGAGTCAGCTGTCCACAAAAACGTAACGGACGGACAGATGGATGGACGGGCGGATGGATGGATGGATGCGTAGCAGGGCAGCCTGTGCAACCCAGGAAGAGCTCAGAGTTTCCGAATGGAGGTCACCGCAAGGGGACTCCTCTAGGCCGACTAAATAGGCCCAAGATCAGGCCAGAACTGTCACCAGTGCTCCTGTAGCTTAGAGAATTCTCATCATCTTTCCCAATGCAGCCCACGCAGAAGACCAGCTGTCAGGAAATCATGCGGTATTTTCCCAGGTATCTTCTTCCTCCCTTTTCATTCAGGCAAAAAACAACTAGAAGTGAATTTTGGCAAACTTTGGCAGTGGACTTTCTCTTCCCAATGTGATGTTGCGATACTGACCTCCAATTTTTTTTTTTTTTTAGCAGATCATTTTTTGTTGCCGACTTGAGCGCTAACTTGAAGAGAGCGTTTTGTGATCTAACTGGAAAAACGGGGTTCCGTGAGAACGAGTTCTTCACGGAAACGGTGCGTCTCAGGGTGAGACGCCGCTGAAGGTCAAGTAAGGTCCGAGCGCGCTTGTGAGTTATTTACTTTAGCAAATGTCGAGCAAGATGCCGGGCTGCATGTAGCAATACTAATCATTATAAGAAATAGTTTCTTTTCTAAACAGCATTTATATTTCCCTGATAATAAAGAGAATGAAAGCCTCTTTGAGGAGCATTTAGAAGCGTATAAAAGAGGCTATTTTAATCAGCTCTAATCCCATCGCTCCGCGATGACTGTTCCAGCTGACTTGGCTTCCTGTCTCTTATTTTTGTCTCCCTCTCTATAAACATCTATGTATATTTTACACGGTTTTAATGATCCTCCAAATGCATTTTTTTCCCTTGCTTTTTTCACTTAAAATTACACCCCGTGTTTCTCCCCAGGTCGTTCACGGACGCTGGGCTCACATCCCTCAGCCGCTCCGTGATGTTTCGCTGTGTGGACCAGCAGTGTGCCTGCCACAGGGCCACAGCGTGGGCCGCAGATGGGAGTCTGGATTTCCTAGCAGGTACAGTACACAAATTTTAAAAGTCAGGTGAAGTTAATTTTGTGAAAATTAACGTGGGGAAATCGTGTGTTTTATTTGCTCCCATCTATGTAAATGTTGGCATTTCCACGTGTCATCAGTGTAAAAATTAGTAAGATAGTTTACATATTTTCACGTAAGTCGTTGAAACGCACGCGGATTTCACATCGGCGTTCAGATTAGCCACCTCCCAGGTACGCAGTAGCCACGTGCGGCGGTCCGTGGCTGGCCACCACGTCCACTAGCCCAGGTCTCGTCTGCCGAAAACTAGTAGCGTGTAGGTTATCCACAGCGGAAGGGATTTTACACCAGTTCCCACATTCCAACTTAAAAGGCCGTCCTCCGAGAACAACAGCAGCCTGGAATTGGAGTCGCACTCATCTTCCATCAGGTCTCAAGGTGATTAATTCGGTTTGATGGTTACGAGATAGAGCCTCCATTCCTCAAAATGCTAAATGAAGTGGAAAGACGTTGAAAACAATGTTTTTCAGATTATGCGCTGGGTACCATTCTGCCTCTTTTCAAAGACGATTTCCGAGGCTCTGACAGAAGCTGGCGTCTCCCGGTATGTTAGGATCATACTCAACACGAGGCAAAGGAATCGACTCCGGTTGGAGGGTATTGGGTACTAGTCCTGCTCCAGCTCTGGGGCCACCTGTGCTCTCCACGGGAGACCTGAGTCTCCAGGGAAGGTTGCCGACGGTGTGGGACCCTCCTGCCTCCCCTTGTGTCGGAATAAAATGCTTATTATTCGGTACGGTAGTTACACTTGGGAGCTCAACTGGGCTGTCCCTTTGCAGACTCGGTTTTAAACTTCCCTCCTTGACCAAAGGAGTTTGGAGGGCGTCCGGCGGATGCAAGGGATCCCCAAAGGGTGTCTCGCCGCAGCAAGCACCCTGACTCCGTGTGTGAGCAAGACTTCAAGAGGGAGAAAGAGGGAAGACTCCTGCATCCCCGGGGCCCCTCCTGCCTGATTACGGGGTGTGTGCGGCCAGGCAGCCCCCAGGGCCAGGAGAGACATCCCAGAGCCCACGGGAGCTGACGGAGGCCAGGCGGCTCACGTCCAACCCGGGTCCATCCAAAGCCTCTGGCGAGGTGTCTCCCGTGTGTCACGTACAGGGTCCTGGGGCACGACGACGACTCAGAGGGTGTCTGTCCATTGAGAGAGCCACACAAGCCGACCCCGAGTTACCCCACATCCCTGGGATAAGAGGTGTGTCCGGAATGCTGTGTGCAGCGCAGCGGTGGGCCCCTCGGGCCACACCTGGGGGAAGCCTCCAGAGGACAGGACTGACCAGCACTGTGACCTCAGGCCGCTCCCCCTCCTCGCTGCGCCCTGTGGAATGCGCAAAGTGAGAGTACCTGCCTGGCTGGACCGTTAGACTCACTGCCCTTCCTACGGGGAGGGGACGGTGCCGTCCCTGCAAACCGCCGCTGTTACTGTTACTGCTGCCGCTGCCGTTGCACTGGGAGGGGGGTGTGAGTGGATTTGCAGATCGAGGCCGTCGCGCTGGTGTCGTGGCCACAGAACTGCCTTGTGGGAGGGGCTCTGGACTGCCCCCCGGCGGGAAGCGGCATGGAGGGGGCTCAGTTTCGAGCTGTGCGTGCGTGACAAGGGCGTTGCTGTTATCAGATTGCCAGCTGCGATCAACACAAAGCGGCCTTTTACAGGGAAGCATTTATTCTCATTTAGCGCCTTGCTTTTGTTTGTTCCTGCCGCCACCGTCATCCTAGGGTGTGCCTTGGAAAGACCAGGGTGTGGGGGACTCTGCGGGGGGCCACCCTCCTGCCCACTGGGTGCAAGGCGCTGGGGTGCGGCAAAGCGCGGGAACAGAACTCACGTGAGGACAGGAAGTAGCCTCGGGCCCCCGCCCGTGGCCGTCCCTGCGGTGCTTCCCAGCGAGTGGCTCCATATTTACATGGCCTCCTCCTCGTCCTTTATCTCAGTCATCAAAAGTTTAAGGAGATTTAAAAACCACTGGGGTGCTCTGCGTAAAATACAACTCCAGGTCACTGATGGGATTCACGCGCAGGTTCCGCCAAGGCAGGGTGGGAGCCCACCCCCTCCGGGGCGTCTGGGCTGTCACTCTGCCCATCCGTCTTCCTGATTGTAAAAATTAAACACATGCACAGGAGGGCTCGGGAGGCAGAGTTATAGGGGATATAAAGTGCCTGACAGCGTATAAACTTGGCCATCCCGCAGTGGAGCGCCCAATCATGGCGGTGCCCGCGGGCGACAGGGGTCCTGGGATCCAGGCAGCAACAGGCAGATGGCAGAGGGCTCAGCCTGGCGGGCCGGGGACCGCCGCAGACCCCGGTGTTCCCAGAGCTGGGCTGACCCCCCCTGCAAGCATGGCTAAGTGCTCCCTTGCGGGTAGCAGGGAAGGGAGCAGAGGCTGCCGTGGAATGGGCCCCGCGGCGGCTGTGGGGTGTTGAGGAGGAGGCGGGAATTCCAGTGCCAAAGGCAGCTGTGCAGACACCAGACACCCCCCCTCCCCCCGCCGCCGCGTGAATGTGAGTGGCATCCTCGCCATTTGCTTTGCTAAGCACAGCCCCCATTGGTTTCAGATGGGGTGTGGAGAAGCTGCCAAGCCGGTGGCGAAATCCAGAGCTGCGGAAACACTCAGATGGGCGGCCGAGATTGCGGCTGCGGGGCAGGAAACCTGAGCTCCGCACACACACACACAGTGGTAACCACGGCACATGCCGCGGGGCTCCTTTGCACGGGGCAATTTGAGGTCTCTGAGGCTTCAGGGACACCCAGAGGGCCAGGGTCACCCGACGGGGAGGCCCAGCCAGCTGTGCTTGGGGGTCTGGTCTCCTGCAAGGGCTAGAAGTGCCGTCTGCCGGGTGCCAGGATCCTCCCTGTCCGGAGAGACTCAGCAGCAGTTCTCACTGCCAGGACATCTGGCGTGCAGGAGGGACAGGGTCCCTTAGTGTGTCTGTGGCCTGAGGCTGTGGGTGGGGCTCCTTGGTCAGCATGTGTGTGTGTGAGAGAGAGAGAGAGAAACAGGGACACAAAGAGATAGAGACAGAGAGACAGAGACAGACACAGGGAGACAGGGAGCCAGGCAGAGTGGAGGGCGAGCACGTGCCACGCGCACTGATACTCACTGATTCATTTTCCTTCTCCGACTGTGTCTACAACACCTTCTCTGTCCTGGGGCCGTGCACGACAGACTCAGCCCCAGCTCCGCCGGGCTCACGGCGGGGCACCAACCCCACGATCGCACCAGCGTCACTTAACTTGCAGTTGAGGTCGGAGGTCTGTGCCGTGCCGTATTCTGAACGTGCACCGCTGACCTGCGCCTGCACCCTCTTAGTTTTGAAACTTGTCTGTGCGTCTCCCGAGGAGGCAGATCGAGTCCACCCTGTGAAGCCCAGGGAGGGAGCGCTGGTGTCTCGCACGTGCCCGTCTACGTAAGATCTGCATTACCCGTCTCGGGTGTCCTGACCGTGACCCTGAAGCCAGAAGGTGTGGAAGGTCGGGTTTCAGAGCCACGAGTTTACGTACACTTGTCACCTGCTCCCAGGCAGCAGGGAGAGCAGAGGGGGACGCTGCTCTGAGCTCTCGGATTGGGAGGGAGGGGGCGGCAGGTGAGCCTCAGCCTCCACTCCCCGCCAGCTGCTCGTTCACCTCTCTAGAGAGAGGGGCTCCCCGCGTGAGCAGGTGGGGAAGGGCAGCGACGCCCCGCCCACCCCAGCCCCAGGAGGCAGGTGTTTCCTTTGAACGTGTTGGTCCTCGGTTATAAAGAGCTTGTTTTACAGCAGCCCGAGGTGTGGGAACGTGAGCAGCTGAAGGCCGTAGCTCTACTCAGGGCTTATCTCCACGAGTCCTCCCGACGCCCTGGGAGGCGTGTGCTCTTAACGCACCCACTCCACAGAGGGAAGCTGCGTGGGGATTTTCCGGGGAAACGGAACCAATAGGCCGTAGATAGACACGTAAGAGGGTATTTGTTATGGGAATTGGCTCAGACTATTATGGAGGCCGAGAAGTCCCGTAATCGGCCGTCTGCGAGCTGGAGAACCGGGAAATCCAGTGGTGACATTTAGTCCGAGGCCACAGGCTCAAGAACCTGTGTGTGTGTGTGTGTGTGTGTGTGTGGTTGGGGGTGGGGGGCGGCTGGTGAAAGTTCCAGAGTGTGCAGGCCCCACGATCTAGAGTTACGATATCTGGGGGCAGGAGAAGATGGGTGTCTCAGCTCCGAAAGAAAGAGAGACAGAGAATTCACACTGTTTCCTCGTTTTTTGCTCCGTCTGGGCCCTCGGCAGATCGGACGACTGGACCGTGGCAGCCCACACCGTGAGAACAGGTGCCGTCACAGGCCTGTCTCCTGATTCCATTGATACCTTCTGGAAACTCTCTGACACACATACCCAGGAGCAATGTTTTACCAGCTGTCTGGGCATCCTTTAACCCAGTCGAGCCGACACCTAAAAGTAACCGTCGCAGAAACCAGGGCAGAAAAGCCGCACTCAGTGGGTCCAGGCCACGTGGCCGGTGGACGGTGTTACCGGAATTTGAAGCTGGGCTCTGGCGCCCGCGCTTCCCTGCGCTGACCCCCGTCGGGGGAGGGTCCTTCCGTAAGACGAAGCGGCTACGTTTGTCTGTCTCCGTTTTCTACCTTGATCACACACTGTCGCGATGTTCATGCTGCCCCAGGTCAGGTAGTTTCAGGGTGTCGGTTTTCGCGGTTTCCGTGGCTGATTTCGTGGATTCTCGTGTTCTGTTTTCTGTTATGTTTCTGAACGGTGAAAGTCCCTGTTGTGTTTTCCTTCTGTGGCCTCCGGCTATGACACTGGAACTTGGGTGTGATCTGCTGCCACAAAGTGAGGCGCCTACTGCCACGTGTGTGCCCTCCCGGCCCTACTCTCTGTTATGCTTGGGATGGTCATTCACACTCGAGTATGAATTAGAAAACAGCAGGACTGGGCCTGCTCTTGGTAAGAGCCCAGTGTGTGTGGCAGTCATGCTGCTGGTGTGCTGGTGGGGGGAGCATGGGAACAAGAACATTCCTTGTGTTTTTCTTTCTCAGTCTGAGGGTTTTCCTGCTTACCTAGGAACAGAGGCCGCTCCGAACGCCCCACCTGGTGGCACCGCCGGCTCCGGACGCGAGCGCAGAGGCGTGGACACACCAACGCTCCGGCCAGGCGCCTGGCTCAGGGGATGCTTTATCCCACCCAGGTAAGACAAAGAGAGCTCGATGGCCATCTCCTGACTGGGTGGGAGGTGGAAAGCAGTTATTGCTTTCGAACGAGAAAACAAAATCTCACTCTTTTAGCAGAAGAGAGCAAAATTTCCTTGGTTGTTGGAACCAATGATTGTTTTCTTATAAGGCTCTGTGCAATGGGGGAGGCCAAGCACAGGCAGACTTTGTTTTTATTTTTAAGTTTATTTTGCTCTGGAATGGAAAGCAGGCCCGGCTGGGGACTTGGACCCTCGTCCCGTGTCTCTTGCATAAGAAGGACACACATACATCACGGAAGAAGGCAGGCCAGGGGCTCATCTGTCTTGGGGAACACGGGTCGTCCGAGTGCCCGGGAAAAGGTCAGGAACCTGCGCGTGTTAATTAATCCAGCCGGCCACACAGCCTCCCGAGTTTATCAGGGAGGAAGGTGGCATTTGGCCAGGACGATGGGTTTTAGAGATCGGTGTTTTATTAAGAGGACAACGTCTGTTTACTGTTTCTTGGGAATTAAGTGTTCCTTTGTCAGGCTGTTGGGAACAGGTGCGGGGAGTGGCGGTTAACGCTCCTAAGGCTCCTTTTGCCGTATCTCGTCCCAATCCTGTCCCTGTTCTCCAAGGGCTCACGGGACGGGGACATGTGCAGACCTCACCTTTGTAGCCCAGCCGGGGGGGCGGGGGGAACTCCCTCTCTGCTGAGTGCTGGGAGAGACCCCAGATCCCCGTTGCACGGACGACCCCGAAAGGTCGGCACCCTTGTCCAGGCTTCTGCGGTGCCCTGTCATGGTCACCTCTGCACCCAGCTCCGGGTGCTGCAGAACCAGTTCCTCTCGGAGACCGTCTGGGTCACCCTGTGCTATGCGCACTACCCGCCCGACACAGATCCCCGCTACCCCCTGAGTTTGCGCGGATAAATATCTGTGCCAGTGAAAGGCCGTCCTGAAGGTCGGGACAGAGGAGGGCTCAGATGCAGGAACCCAGATGACGGCGCGTCTGAGCTGCGTATCCGCCGTCAACGGCCCTCAGCTGTTGCCGCGGCCGCAGCTGTTTCGAGCTCCGACTCGCGTGGCTCCTGGAAGCCCGGATGCCCCGGCCAGAGCCGGGAGCCCGCAGGGGGCCGTGTGCTCCCGGGGGGCCGTAGGGTGACCCTTTATTCCAAGTGCTACGTATTTACTGTTGTTGTTATTTTCTCTCCGTGGCAAGTAATGCTCATTTGACTTCTACCGTCGTCGTATAACTTTCCTCTTAAACAATAAGTAAAAAAAAATAAGTCATTTTAAAGGAGAAATATCCGGTAAGTGGTAGAAGAGGTGTAGTGTGTCGGTGCAGCTGTACCAGAGAGGGGCGAGCAGGGACCTCGTCAGGGTCCTTTCCCCGCTAAAGCTGGCGGCTCCGCGTCCCTCCTGCGTCCACCGTGCAGCCTTGGGTGGTCGCTCCCGGTCTGCGGCCTCTGCGGCCTCGTCTGATAAGCGGGGATGGTTGGTCTGGTCTCTTGCCTGCATCACCTTGTGAGTTTCTAATGAGATAAACCACATCAATATTTAGGAGGTATTATAATTATTACTACTGCTATTATTACTTACCTTAGTGTTTATTAACAGACAACTAACACGTGGTGAGCCCCCCACTCTCCGCCGGCCCCTTGCCAGGCACCACCTAGAAATCACATCACGTAATCCTCCCCCAGCCGGCATGGGACCCCCCCCCCATACCGCACTCCGGAAGCGAGGGCTTCAGAGATAAAGTGCCAGGGACTCTCGCACTCCCCACACTAGGACGGTAACAGAGCAAAAATGGAAGGCAAACATTCCCTAAATCTTTCTACAAAATTAATTAAATCCACACTTCAAAATGCTGGTTTAGTCCCGAATTTAACTGTCTTCTGTTTCAATAGAGCTTATAGACAGAATGAAAAGATCTGTCCAGGAAAACCGTCTTTTAGTCCGTGCCCTGCTTCCCAGCGTCGGAAAGACAGAACATTTCAGGAACTTGGCTTTGATGAGAACATGGCAGAAGAAAAAACACCAGCGTAAATGCTGACGGCGGCTGTCTCTGGGCTACGTCGCTAGAGCTGCGTCTTCTGTGTTCTTTCCCCTTTCCTTTTCTGACGACTTCCTACTTTATTGTGTAAGTAGAAATTGCAACGTGGAACCCAGGTTATAAATTTGCTGAAGCCCTTTCAGGTGTCTGAGAGGCCAACACTATTCTCACGACAATGTGACATTATTCGCCTGTCCGTTTTGCGCTGATGGCAACAGTGCCGGCTGCCTGGCCCAGCTCTGCACTAGTAGCTACTGCGGTACCGCATTTGAGCCACACATGTCTCAAATGACAAAAGCCAGTTTCACCTAAGAAGTTACCCGCCGTGGTGTATCCATAGAATAGAATATTACTCAGCCTTATAAAGGAAGCAAATCCCGCCACATGCTACAGCACGGATGAACCTTGAGGACGTCATACTAAGTGACATGAGCCAGCCACGGAAAGACAATTACTGTCTGATTCCACTTACAGGAGGTACTCAGAGCGGTCAAAAATGATAGAGGAAGTAAGTAGAGTGGTTGCTGGGGGCTGGGGAGACAGGAGAGGAGAGTTCGTGTTAAACGGATACTAAGTTTCTGTTTGGGAGAGAAGAGTACTGGGGTTAGATGGTCGCACAGTAGGAATCTACCTAAAGCCATCACACTGCGCACTCGAAAGTGATTGAGCCGGTAAATTTTATGTTACACGTATTATACCACAATAAAGAAATAAATAGATAAAAGTCAGAGATCATGAATCTGAAAAAAAAAAATGAATGCGCTTAACGAAGTGATGAAGGTTGTCCACGTCATTAAATCTCAGAGCTCAGGCCTTTCCAGTATTCTCCGTGACGAAAGGGGACGTGGGCAGGGAGCACGCGGACCCCACGTGGGAGTTCCAGGGCTCCCTCGGGGAGAAGCAGGTCTGCGAGCTTTCGAGCGGGGAGCCGAAGTAGCTGCGCTCTTCAGGAAGCACCATTTTCACTTCAAAGAACCACCGACAGACAAACCACGGTTATTCAGACTCGACTGTTTGGCAGGCGTCATCTGGAAAACGAACAAATTAATTCTGTCACTTCCAGGGAAATAACTGACGGTGTTTTTTTGCCAGTGATAAAATTCAAGCTTTCGAGAATTTTGAAAAGCTCGTATCAGCCGCTGTGAGCTTGACAGCTCTCCAGCACTTACAGAGACACTAATGAGCGTGATTTTTTTAATATGGTACAATGAATCGTGTCAGCACTGGAAGACCTGCACGCGTCTCTCGTTGAACTGATATTTTCCCGGCGACCGGAAAAGCTAGATGTGACAAAATCGTGCAGAGATAAAAGATTCATACAGACGACAAGATAGACCAATGGATTTTGTCGAAATGCGGAACGGAAAGTTCATATATTTTCAGATCACACACCGCGGCTAACCTTCATGAAACTGCCAGCTGCTGAGTTTTGGTGTAGTATCAAAGAAGGAGAAGCACAATTATCGGCAAGGATTATTAACGTACCACCTCCCTTTTTCGACTACAGCTGTGCGAGGTCAGGTTTTCTGCATTCACTTGAGATTCCAGCTGTCCTTTATTAAGTCGGCGGTTTGCAAAAAGGTACAGAGACGCACCTCTTGTCACTGACTTTCTGAACCTATTGTTGTTTTTTTCCATGAAAACATTCCAGATGTGTGAGTATGCAGTGGGTTTATTGTTAGTTTTTAAACAAATTATTAAAGGAATGTTTTAGAATTTTCTTAGTTGTTTAGTTTCTAATGACTCGCCTAAGCAGAAGCACTTGGGGTCCTTGATAACTCTGAGGATGTTTACATGCTTGAGGGTTCTGAGATCAACATGCTCGAGATCCGCTGGTCTAGAACAGAGACTCTCAGCCCTGCCTCTGCATTGAAGTCACCGGGGGAGCTTTATAAGAATTCCCTCATCCAAGTCGCACCCCAGGCTGATTTTACCAGGATTTCTGGTGACTGTGCTCAGGCATGGGTGCTTTTGCAGAGCTTCCCCGGCGATTGTACTGTGCAGCCGAAGCTCAGAACGTGGGTCTAGAGGCCAAGCCGCGTGGCTACCGCCTGGGTCCCATAGAAGGGACCAGGCACATTCAGACATGTCCCGGTGCCCACCCTGGAGCGCCAACGGCTGCTTTGGAGAACGTTCCACATCGAGTGACACACCCGCGTCTAAGGAAGGCAGGTGCCATCTCCACGTAGAGATGGGAGAAGCTGTCTAGTGACGGCACCTCTTTCTTCCACTTCAAATTAGCAGTCAGGACGCCTGCAGAGCGCGGCATGCTGTTTATCTTCTGGGTCTCGCCATCCGTCGTACCAGCTGTTTGCTTGAAAACTGACTCTGAAACTCGTCTAAGACAAACCGGCACCCCAGCTGCCTTGAAACCACCAACATCTCAGGCGTGGTTGGAGACCGGGGCCGGCCGCGGGGATCGGAGGGTCTGGGCACTGCAGTGACCAGTTAGCAGAATCCAGAGGTCTTGAGGGTCTCTAAATCGGGGGGCCGGGGAGACTGTGGACTTGCAGGGCGCCCCTCTGGTGGCAGCTTGTGCCGCCTTTCCTTGGCTGTTGGACACGTTACTGCTGCACCGCATTCTGGGCCAGCGGCCTGAAAGCCTCAGAAACAACAGAGGGGGAAAAAAAACACAGGCCTGTTTCCTTCTGAGTCATAAGGACAGAACCTTTTCATTTCAGCCCCGCCCCCGGGAATGGCGTGCCCCGGACCGAGAGGCCGCGTCGTCCTGTGCTTAGCAAAGGAGCGGCCCTGCTCCAACGGGGACCGTGGCTTGGGAAAGCCGCGTGGACGTATGTTGGTCCGCAGGCTGTTCTCCCCTGAAAGTGGGATTTCAGTGTGAATCTCTGTGCACCCCTCGTCTGGGTCAGCCCGGGCTCCTCTCCTCTCCAGCTTGCTCCGTAGCACGGGGCGCGTCAAAACTGCTTGCTCTTCCTTGAACGCGAGCAGTGGATTTGGGGTTGCTGGGTGCAAGGCTGACCTCCTTTCCCTGGGCATGGAGTCCCCGTGACGGCTTCGCTTCCGACACAGTCACCCTCTTTGATGTCCCAGTCAGCTCACCAGAGGGGAGGCACGGTGGGCGCACCTACTGGGGGGCCCTCTGTGCCGAGGACACCCCCTCCTTCCCCAGGACTCAGCCGGCGGGTGGTGGGTGAGCCAGCTGACCAGGCGGCGAGGTCAGGGGACCGGGTGGGCGGGTCCCAGCCCGGCCGGCCCATTTATTTTGTATTCAGACATATCCAGTGTACAATCGCTGTGACCATAGTTATAAACCTCGTATTTGAGAGTCTTTCTATGGGTCACTTAGGATGA
>CAUYRT010032632.1:0-27500 GCA_963574885.1 Lepilemur ruficaudatus | reverse complement strand
CTAGTGCCACGTGCCAATTCCCGGGGCCGGGGGCTTCCCCCTCGGCTGCCCTGCGTCCCGGTGGGGCGGGTCGCCCCCTGGAATCCGGGGTTTAGGTTTCCTGCTGGTGGTGGGGACCCACAGGTTCCTACTTTGCGAAATCACATTATTCTAATGAGAATGCAAATGAAGGGGAAGCTGTGGGGAACGAGTGGCTTGTCAAAGCCGCTTTCCTGGGGAGGGGGTTGTCGGGAGGGGCGGGCGAGCCAAGCTCCGCGGTTTGCCGAGCGGCGTTTTCTGGGGGACTCGCGTTGGGTGGCACCTGGCCAAGTCTGAAGGAAACACATCTTCATTGATGTGCCTATTGTTCCTGGTTCTTATTCACGGTATTTAAACAACTCATGCAGGTTTTGACAGCTTTTCCCTTTCCGTATCTACGTGAGCCTTTTTATTTTGGAAAGACTTCCGAAGGTCCAGGAAGAGGAAGGAGAGAGACGGGGATAAGGCAGGCTTGGAAAGGGCATCAGCTGAATCCCGTGGAGGCTCAGACCCAGAGCCGGGTGCTGGAGACATTTGTCACTGAGCTTGGCTCTTGGTTCCTTTGCTAGCCTCCGAAAGCACAACTTTAGCGGAGAGGGGACACCCGGGGGGCAACACTGGAAGGGGAGTTGCCTGGGGAACTTTGCACAGATAACGCTCATTAAGTCTGAAGAGGATACCTACGCCTTGGTGGCCTTGGGCTCTTGTCTTCTTTGTAACAGGTCAGAAGTCTGATGCTCCTTCTCCATCACTGAGACCAGTTGCTATGGCCACCCCAGGCCTGGCTATGACTGTTCTTATAGGGGTTTACCTGGATCCCAGGTGCTCAGACAGACAGCTGGGCTGGGCGACCACTGCCCCTTCCCAGGCAGCCCTGTCTGAGATGCTCTCTTTCCAGGGTGGACCAAAGTGGTTCGGGTCTCTCTGTGCGTATAGGACCTGTCAGACTTGTAACAAGGTAAGTTTAGAAATAAAGTTCAGCATGACCCCAAATAAAACAGCAGCTTCTTGTTGCCTTTGAGCATTTTGGGGGCTGCAGAGGGACACCCCCGGGGGCACTGGCTTGGAGGCTGCCCTGCCAGTCAGTCTGGCCTCGGGGGCAGGTGAGGAACTCAGCTCTACTCTGGACCTTTTCAACAGAAGAAGGATTCATGTATTTTCTTAATAAGATGTTAATTTTCCATAGCATGCCATTAGATTGCAACACATTTTTTAGGGAAAGATGTTATCTTTATGGAGTTGACTTATTTGCAAACTTAACATAAGCTTTCAAACCCACAGAAAATATGGCAGTGTGTTTATATTTAAAATAGATTTTAAAAAATCCAGTGAGTTGCTGTGAATTTACTTACCGCCCAATAATACAGGGATAAAAATAATTTATGCTCCTATTTTAATTAAAAGAAAATCATTTTTGTAAAGCAACAGGAGCTCAGTCTAGTGGTTAGATCTTGAAGTGGGAGTGGAGACTCTTAGCTTTCTTCTTGGCTTGGGCGTGGACTGGCTGCCTTTGCGGGGGCAGGTTCTTTCCCCTCCCCGAGCAGCTCTTTGCAACCCTTGTTCGTAGACGGTGACCCCTCACCCCAAAGCACATTGTGTGGGGTCACTAGTCAAAGGCATCCCCTGTGGCAAAGTCCCAAGCCCTGGCCTGAGAGGTTGGGGGTTGATGGCAAGGACTGAGAGACCACCTGGGGGGGGTGGCTGGTGACAGGGCCACTGTGGGGTGTGGGATCACCACAGGACTTGGTAGTCAGAGGAGCAGCAGGTCATGTTCTAAGCGTGGGTTTCTGTGGCCACTGGAAGGCAACCAGTGCCCAGGGACCCAACACACCTAAACTGCCTCTTGTTCCCAAGACTGGCCCACGTCTCAAATTCCAGAAAAGACACAAGATGGTAAAGGCATGGGGCTGGACAGAGAAAACAGGAGACACTGCAGCCCACAGTCACACTTGCTCCATGTTCCTTATCTAGTGTATGGCTATTGAGCACCTACTGCATACCTGGTTTGGAGATGAGCCAGTTCTGTGCAGACTGCATCAGCCAGGAAAGACTCCATGGCTGGGGGAGAGCAGTGCTGACCCTGAGCATGGCCGGGTCTTCAGAGCATTGCTGGACATTCTTTGAGGACATCAATGAAGTGCAAGAAGTAGTGTCTGCCTTCCAGAGATTCCAGTCATGCTGGAGACCCACGGCAAGGCGGCATCCCTGGGCGGCAATTACGGAGTAGCACAAGGCAGCCAATGAGATGGGAGCACATCCTGCTTACCTTCTGCGTGTGTCACTTACGCAGGCATCAGGATGGACCTGCCAGTGTGGGCCGGTGCAAAGAGCTCTGGATTTGGAGTCTGAAAACTGGGCTTGAATCCTGAATCATCCATGCACTTAGCCTAGGACCTTAGACAAAGCTCTTCATTGGTGTAATGTCTGCAAGCAGAATATGTTGGGGTTAAAACGAGATGTGTGAGAACTTGCTTTGCAAACTGTAAAGCACGATGCATGACTATAGGAACTTACCTTGCTCTCTGACATGTTACTCGTACCAGCTTTTTTGTAATCCCTGTAAGGGAGAGATGTTGTATCTCCCCTAGGCCTGAGTACACAGGTACATAGATGGATGGATTTATACTGGCTGCTTCCAGAGGTGTCTGGGATCCTCCGTAACAATAGGAAATATCAGTTTAGGAGCAGGAAACCATTTGGCTTAAAAATGAACAGATCCACCTGTCTCTTCATTTCCCACCGTAAGGAGCATGTATGAGCCACTGCGGTTTCCACCACGGTGCAGGGGAGTGGCAGGCGGGGAGGGAGCAAGGTTCCCTGGTCTCCACGCAGGTCAGTTTTCTATCGGGGTGTTCTATCTTATACAATGGCTCGTAAAGCTGTCCCATTTCCTCCCTTCCCCACCAAAAGCCACCAAATCTGGTGGCTCTGGCAGAAAGTCTCCTTTAAGGCAGGCTCCGTAGAGGTCACAGACTGACAGATTGGAGGTATGGCAGTCCCTACACATGAGCCACCATTCAAGTGGGAACTTGAATCCCACCTCCAGGAAATGACCAGGAATTTAAATTTGGTTCTGCCAGTAAGTATGACAGGTTAAGGGGACAAGCTTTGAATGTAGACCCACCCGCTTTAAAATTTTGACTTGACTCATTGCAACATGGCAGCTTGACTTCCCTGGACCTCAGTTTTCTTGTTGGTAAAATAGGACTAACACTATCCCGTTGACACCATTGCTAAAAGCATTTAGGGAGAGATATAAGTAAATGATTATTATTAGTCATGCCCTAAAATAATTCAGATATGGTAGAGGTCAATTTGGGTTGGAACGGTCAGGAAAACTGTCATGGCAAAGGCAGAGGGATTTTCCAATCCCAATTCCAGCCACGCGGACCCGGAGCCTGCCGAGTGGGAAAACGCGCTGGGGCCTCGCGGGGTGAGGGAGCGAGGGGATGCCACGACCTGCTGCTGCAGGAGCCAGGACGGCTGTTTGAGAAGCAAGGAGGGAGCTGGCGGAGGGGCCAGGCAGCCTCGCCTTCAAGACATCAGGTCGAAACACCTGGGTGTGGAGGAAAACCAGGGTGAGAAGGAATTCAGCAACCACACGGTAACGGGAAGGAGAGAGCGGAGGGCGGGAGGTCAGGCTGGGGAACACATGGGGGTCGCATATCCGCTGATCCAAGGAAAGTTACGGAGCGTCTGTGTCTTGCCACGTACGTTTCTATACCTCGGGATCACAGCAAGTACTCCTAGCCCTTCTAGAGTTCACCTCCTAGTAGGCGGGAGATAAAGTATAAATAAAATAAGTAAATTATGTAACATGAGAGAAGGTTCTAGGAGCTCGGGGGAGGGGCCTAAGGAGTGTCGCTGGAGTGCGGGTTGATCGATGTGGTAGTTTAAGGCAAGTTTCATGTTATAGGTGGTACTTCGGCAAAGGCTTGGAAGAGGTGACTCCGGGAGACCACCGGCGAGGCTAACACAAGAATGCAGGTGAGTCGGGACGATGGTTTGACCACAATGGCTGCTTTTGGCTTCCAAAGCGCCCAGAGGATTTGCTTATGGGCTGGATAGATGTAGGATGAAAGAGACAGAAAATACGTGGGGATGATTTCAAGTTTGGGGCTGAGCAACGGGAAGGCGGGAACTTCAGTTGACTGAGATTGAAAACTGTGCAGGAATAGGCCGGGTGAGGGGAAGGTTGGATGCCCAGTGCTGGACACACTGGGCAGGTGAGACGCCATTACACAGACTGGGCGTCAGCGCCAGGTGGGCAGTTGGAGATGCAGTTCTGAAGTTCCGGGGGCAGGTCTGGAGCTGTCACTTTGTTAGGTCTGTCAGCAGATAAATGGAATTGAAAGCTGTGAAGCTGGAGGAACTCATCGAGGGAGCGAATGTACGGAGGTAAGAAGGGACTCGGAAGCACCTTCGCCGTGGAGCTTGAGGAAACGAGGCTGTAGCCAGTGGGGGAGGAGGAAAACCAAGGGTGCTGCGTTCTGAACGCCAGGTGAAACCAGCTTTCCAAAGAAGGGAAAATACTAAATTGCGTCAGATGCTTCTGATACCTCCAACAAGTGAAGACAGGATTGACGACACGGAGGGCATTGTCAACCTTGCCTCCGCTGAGCCTGGCTGACACGTGACTATTACCTTGGGTGCAAAAGATGAAGTTCTGGTCACAGGTTTACCACATTCCTTTCTCGGTAATTTTTGGGAAGTTGCCCAGTCTCTCTGAATCTTGTTTCCCCGTCTCCTACTCATTTGAGACGATGTTAATTACTGTTCATCCTAACTCAGGTTTTTGTGAGTCAAATTCAGTCTGTCTCTTAAGATATAATCGGACTGACGAACCTTCCTCTGCGTGTCCTGCGGAAAGTTCAAAGTCCCCTCGAAGACATCCAAAGAGGATGCATTGTCCCGTGGTCATGAGGATGTCCGGCTCCAACTTTCTACCTCAGGACTGGAGCTGTGACTCGTGGCTCTCTCTTTGTCACTGTCCTGGTGGCAGCTTAAATGTTGAGCTCGGTCTCTTTCTTTAGTTGCCCTTCTTGTGCGGAAATTTACAAAATAAAACATGGAACAGAATAAAGCAACAACAGAAAAGGGGAGATACGAGGTATTTACATTGCAGCAATGCAAAACAGCTTAAAATTGTAATGCACTAGTCTTGTTCCTAAGGGACCTCCA
This sequence comes from Lepilemur ruficaudatus, assembly GCA_963574885.1. Classification (NCBI taxonomy): domain Eukaryota; kingdom Metazoa; phylum Chordata; class Mammalia; order Primates; family Lepilemuridae; genus Lepilemur; species Lepilemur ruficaudatus. The sequence goes on along the minus strand of CAUYRT010032632.1, from coordinate 22,301 downwards.
CCTGGTAGCTTGGCTGTTCCTGTGTTCTTTGCTCTTCTTCCAGGAGCAAAACCCCTTTTGTTAGCCGGGGTACTCTACCAGGTGATGCTCTAGTAGCAAACAGTGCCATGCATCAGGGGTCAACGTCACAGAGGCCCCCACACATCCAGCGCCACTGTAGGTCTTCAGGGTGGAGCATCCTGCGGGGCAAACAAACACAGAAGCCCAGGCTGTGCCTTGTCAACGCGGTGGTCCCTCAGTTACTGTGACGTGAGAGGAGCTCTCGCACCTGCAAGCAAACCCCGGCCGTGTTGCTTCTGCTCCAACCCACTGGCCTTCACTAGCCACGAGGCCCCGCCAACTGCAAGGGGGCCGGGAGCTGCAGGGAACCCACGGACTGCTCGGCAGGCGCGGCTGTTTCCGCCGTGTCCTTTCAAAATCCTCCCATTTTCCTATGCGGAGGAAACAATCCCCCCGTTCCCCACCCCCGTTTCGTTTCCAAGGGCCTTCCTCAGCCTTGAAGCACATCGGCATCCTTCTGTCGGCTCTGCCCTCTGTCTGGAGTGAGGAAGGGGGTGGGAGACACAGGGCTTGAAATCGCTCTTCGGATTAACTAGATTTCCCACTCGCTAAGGAAGGCGGCCTGCGGAAGCCAGTGCGAGCACTTGAATGTTGTCACCAGAACTGCCGCGTCATTGCATTGGCCAGAAGGAACCACGTGGGGAAATCTCGTAATGCTCTGAATGAAATCTAGTAATGCCCCGAAGATGACATCAGACCAAAGCACATTGGTTACTAAGTTACCCCAGGGAGGACACCTGCCCTGGCCACATCCCTGGGCCCACGGTGACATTATAGCAGCAAGAGATAAAATTTTCTTTTAAGAAACTGAGATTTTGATCTTTTATGTTACTGAAGCAAAACCCAACCTATGCTGACTGATAAAGGTGGTATTTGAAATGCAAATCAGGGTGGATGTTTTAAGGTGGTTTGTGTAAGAAGAAGGGAAAAGCGAATACAAACTTGGTGTCGTTTGGTCTGTTTTTTTTTTCTGGGCCTTAGAAATATAACTGACTTTGAACTTTTCCTTGTTTTATCTTGGCAGTTGGGTTCAGTTCCTCCGAGCCTGAGAATCGTACCCGGCTCTGCGGCTGGAGGCTTCGCGGGGAGCAGCATGAGAGGGCAAGGCCCTACGCACGGGGCTGGGGGCTCCTATCAGATTCCTCCCGAATCCCTCACGTTCTGCTTCCCGGGGAGGGCCGAGGACCACGTGTAAAAGCTCGTTTCTTGGATTTCTGCCTTGGAGGCAATATTTTCCAGGTAGTTCATTGAAGCTGAAGTTGTCAGTAAAATTTATCCATTTCATTTTTTAGAGCTTTTCAGGATGAAAATGCAGTGCAGTCCTTGGATTCTCATCTCTCACCCTTTACCCCGTCTCTCGACAGCTGCCTCGCTGGGTACCAGGCACGGTAGTTCCCAGGCCCGGGTGATTAGTATTTTCTCAAGCAACGTAGCACCAGCTTCCTGCAAAGGAGAAGGTGAGTGTTCGAACACAGCCAAGAGGCCCTCACTTCTGTCTGCGTCAGCTTCGGGGGCTGATTTGTGGTGTTGGAGGGGCCCAAAGCCTCATAGTCTGGAAGCCAAACGGTCTCTCTCCTCAGCCCCCTAAGAAAAAAGCCTTCGGGAGGAAGGGCCGCATCGACCCGGGGAGCGATCTCTCGGGTCTCCGTCCCGGAGTCGTTTCCTCACTCACGAAGCATTTGTTCTTTTAAGGGAACCAATATGTTTGTGTAACTGACGTGAAACAAACTTGACTCCGAAAAGATTTAGCTTAATATCTGCCTGTGCATTCCGGGGGCCGGCGTCTGCGGGCCGCGCATTAGAGGCCCTGGCGGTGGCACGGCTCGTCACGTATGATATCGGGCACGCAAATGTGACGTGATGCCCATGGACTCTTGAGGGTAATTCGATGTGCCAGGCAGCTCGATGGGCAGGGGAGCTATAAACACAGTTGTCACCAGCGAGAAAGAGCGCCGGGTCGCGGGCAGGCCGGAGGAGCGAGCTGCGCGGGAGCCTGTCTCCAAGCCCTAATGCGGGTGTTAATTAGCGCATTACAGAATTTACGGGGAGAGCAGCCTCTCCACCAGCCCCTGTGCCGACACGCTCCTCATTAACCGCTTCTGTCTCTTGCCCTCGCCTCTGCAGCCTCCGTCCTGCCAAATCCCAGGAGGAGGGAGAAGGCACACGGAATTGTGCTGCGGAGGGGATGCTTCTTTTGGGGGGGGGGGCTCTGCTGGAAAAGGAAAGGCCAACAGGACACACGGCTGTCTGATGTTTATAGGAATAAGTGCACATTTAATCTACGTAATCATCAATCTTTCTTTATGTAAAAGTGATTAGTAAATAGGGTTTTTAAGCAACTGTTTAGTTTACACATTGGCATCATAGATTAACTTATTTCTAAAACACTTGATTTTATCACTCTGCCTAATGATTTGTCACATGATTTATTGGGTAATGTGATAAATCATGTGCAATTTATTGTTTATCCTATAAAGAGTGCAACAATTCATTAAACAGTGACGAAACCCAGCGGTTGTGCGGGGAAGCCCACCTGGCCGGCTGGTGCGCGCAGTGGGACCGACTAGAGTCCGGGTGGCCCCTCTCCGTGCCCAGGTTTACGGCATGGGGCAGTTAGCCTGCGCTTAAATTAAATAGTTTTAGAAAATAACGGTGCAGTCATAATCTTATACTCCGGCCATATTTATTTTATATGGAAAAATAAAGCCTAAAGCCTGATGGGTGCTAAACCCGTGGATTTATTTGTGATGATAAATGTGGTATTCTTTGTTACGAAGGCATTAAACTTAATGACGATGTTTCACAAGGCCGCGCGCGGCCTGGCAGTCCCTTCCCCGGCTTTATTTCAGGCCGAGGCTCCCAGGGAAAGGCTCTTCGGGACATTTCTGGATGTTCTCCAAGCTTAGAGGACGTCTGGGTGCGTGAGGCCCAAGTGACAGGCACGGAGCTGCAGGCAGAGCTGGTGCCAGGGTCCCACACCAAGTCCTGACCTCTGAGCCCCCTCAGGGAGATGCAGGGACCACTCTAAGAAAAGTACGTTGGCTGACAGTCAAGGCCTGGAGAGCTGGCCACTCCTCTCCCGTGGTGGGGAGGGACCAGGCATTGCCCAGCTCTTCCAGACCAGGCTTCTGGTCCCCCTGCCTCTCAGTTCTTTGCCGCCCCTTCCTTTTTGGGTAGGTGTTTCTGCCTGCCTGGCTTCCAGGCTGCCTTCTTTTGCCAGGAGAACTCAATTCTCTTTGGGAGACAGTTGTCCTTCACTCTCAGGACAGGTGACCTCACCAGCTCACCTGGGGCTCCAGGGTACGTTTCACTCCTTGAACAGGTGAAAACTGGAGAGACTCAGTCCTTTGGTAATTAGTAGAGAAATTTGTATGAGCTCCTGGATCCAGCCCTACCTGAAACAAGCTTCCCCAGGAGTTCCTTGTTTTGTTTTTTTTTATGTTAATTTGACATAGATTTATAATACAAAAATTCTCATTAACATACTAAAAATTCTCATTAATATATTGGCTCTTCCATAAAGTTTGTATTTGTATTTGGGTTTGTATTATTTTATAGGGAAACTTCTTATGGGAGAAGGGATATTTCACTTCCATTTCATTTCGTCGTCCCCTGGGATGGCACACACGCTGTGATTCTCTGGGCTGGGGATTCCGCAGAGGTGCCTGGGGCTCTTACTTTGGCCAGAAAAGTCCTACCTTGATCTGTTTCGTGTCTTGGGGCTGCAAATAAAATTTCACTTAAAAAGTTAACTGGAATTATGTAGCACCTTATCTAGACTGCACGCTCCTTATGGGAAGTGAAAGCACATTGCACCTTGTGTATGCTACACGGTATACCAAGCACAACACATTTTTACATGGTAGGCCCTCGATAAACATGGGATAATTCCTTGATTAATTTGAGGAAAAGGAAGAAAATACGAGTGACAGATGTTTATTAGGTAGTCAAAAAACTCAGCGGGCCTTCGGTGGAGGCAGGAGGAGGGTGGTAGGTTAAAGACCACTGCAAATTCTTTGCCATTTCTCCCGTCAAAAGCTGAAGTCTAATTTTCCTTCCTTTGAGTCTGGCATGGGCTTACCGATTTGCTTGATCAATAAATTGTGGCAGAAAGAATATTCTGGGCCACAAAACCAAAAACAGACAAATGGGATTACATAAAAAGTTTCAGCACAGCCAAGGAAACAGTCAATAGAGTGAAGAAACAACCTACCGAATCGAATAAAGTATTTGTAAACCACACATCCGATAAACGGTTAATATCCAAAATACACGAGCAACTCAAACAACTCAATCGTAAACAAACAAATAATCCAATTAAAAATGGGCACATGACCTGAATAGACATTTCTCTAAGGAAGACATACACGTGGCCAATAGTGCTTGAGACCACTCATCAGGAAAGAAATGCAAATTGAAGCCACAGAGAGATTTGACCTCACACTGGTTAGGACGGCTGTCACCCAAATTGCAAAAGATAACCGGCGTCGGAGAAGATTGTAATAAAGGAAACATCTGTGCACCGTCGGTGGGAATGTAAATTCATGCAGCCGTTATGAAAAACAGTACACGTGTTCCTCAAAAAAAATAAAAACTGACCTACCGCAGGATCCAGCAATCCCACTGCCGGATATATAGCCGAGGAAATGAAATCAGTGTGTCAAGGAGATGTCTGTGTTCCCAGGGTCTTTGCAGTACTAGTCACAATGGCCAAGTTACGGAATCAACCCAAGTGCCCATCAGTGGATGGGTGGATAAAGAAAAAGTGGCATGCATGCACAGCGGAATACTATACAGCCCTAAAGAGGAAGGAAAGCCTGCAATTTGTGACAACACGGATGACCTGGAGGCCATTACGTTAAGTGAAAGAAGCCAGGCACAGAAGGACAAATACTACGTGGTCTCACTTTATATGTGGAGTCTACACAAGCTGGACTCACAGAAGCAGAGAGTAGAGTGGTGGTTATCAGAGGATGCGGGGAGGGGTTCGGGTGATGTCGGTCAGAGAACACAGAATTTCATTTAGATCGACGAACAAGCTCAAGAGCTCTGTTGTACAGCATGTTGAGTATGGTTAATAACCATGTATTGTATTCTTGATAATTGCTCAGATTTTAAGTGTTCTCACCATGAAAAAATAAATATGTGAGATAATGTGTATATGTTAATTAGCTTGATTTAGCGATTCCACGATGAAAGCGTGTTTTAAAACAACATGTTGCACGCAATAAATGTATAAAATTTTTATTTGTCAGTTAAAAAAAATAAATAACTTTTAATAAAAAAAAAAAAAAGAATGTTCTGATCCTTCCATTGCCAGGTTCCGGGAAAACTGGTAGCTTCTGCTCAGGCTTTTTAGAATGTTTACCACGGAGGAAGCCTGTCTTCGCGGAGGAAGTCCTCATGTCCCGAGACGTCCGTGGAGTGAGGAAGCTCAACCCAGCTGGGGAGTGAGGCCACAGGAGGGGGGGCCTGAGCGGCCGCAGCCCTCCCAGTCGTACCAGCCCCGACACTGGTCCCACAAGTGAGGAAGACTTGGGTGGCTCCAGCAGCAGCCACCATCTGACGGGGACCACGTGAGGGACACGTGAGCAAGGACCGTGTAGGAGATTTGTAGAACCGTGAAAGACGGTGTGAGTTTGGGGTGGCCTGCCGCATAGCAGCAGACAGCCGGAGCTGGGAGGCGGCTCCTTCACTGCACATACGACACCCCCAGTCCCCGGTGTCGTAGGGACCTTGAACTGCACGATCTCTGACGTTCCTTTCACCTCCGCCACGCAGCGGCCCCACCCACCCTCTGAGCTGATAGTCTCTCTTCCCATTCTGGCCTTGGCCTGTGCTGCCGGAGCAGAGCCCGGCACCGCGTTCCACGAGCACCGGGGAATATTGCTACGTATTGTCAGAACGAACGGGCAGCCTGCTGTTCCTCCCCCGAGCTCACCGTCGAGTGACGGTCAGGGTAAGTGACATCACGGTGCCTTCTGGCTCGAATGATCCAGGATCTTATGACGATTCGAGGATGACAGAGCCCGGGTCGGGCGGGGAGCACGGATACGACGCAGCACGCGAGGGAGCAGAGGCCGAGGGTATGATCCACCTGGAAACATCTTCCCTGTAGGAGACGGCAAGAAGACCTCGGGGGCTCCCCCGAAGTGCTCGGCTGTCCGACTCGGCCTGTTTGGGGGCCGGTCTTCGGCCAGTTCTGGGTCCCCCGCAACCCCGAAGAACCTGCAAGTTTTGGAACCTGTCTACGCCGCCTTCCTGCTGATACCTCCTAAAACACTCTCTGCCGACAGCGTCACTCCGTAACTGCGCTCGCTGGACTCGCTCCGCCTGTGTGCGTTCTTCTTCCATTATGTAGCTTCAACCTTTATAATGCTACCCATTGACACCATAATTAGCATGGTTTACGGCAGCACCGATTATGAGGGACCTCCTTGTCAGTCAGCCTCTGTTTGTGTCTGTTTGAGGAGCCATTATTCCTGCACCTCTAAACCCTGGCTCATTGACAGGGCGCCCGGGGGCAGGGCCGCGCGGCGTGCGCTCGCGGGAAGGGCACTCGCCCCCCGCCGCCTCCTTGCCCTTGACTGCCCGGCGCCTAAGTGGCCACGCTGCTCCCGGCCTTGTGACGTAGTGGCCTCGGCCGGGCTCTGCGAGCAAGGAGGGGCAGCCCCGCACCCCGCCGGGCGCGGCAACGGGTCGGGGTGCCGGGTGCCACCCCAGCCTCTTCCCCGGGGGAGCCACAGGGCCTCGGCCGGTCGCCAGCCGCTCTGTGATCCCGTCCCCCCCCCGCCCGGCTCTCCTTCCTGCCCTACCTGCCTCCGGGGGCTTCAAAGAGCTAACAGATGTGGAAGAGCTTTTGAAATAAGCGTGCCATATAAATTCAAGGTGTTTGGGAATGGTTTTCTCATAAAACTGCCAACACTATCTTTTTGGAAAAGACAGAAGTCACAAATCCACTCTTGTTTTAATTTACTCTGGTATTTCCTCAGCAGATGGCTAAAGAGCTGCTCGTCATGTGTCCTCCGTGCCAGCACCTACAGGCTGGCGCCTTCTCTGTGCACCCCGGGGACAGCGGCCTCCCTGGGGGAATGGGTCCGGCTCCCTGTGCTCCCCACCGAGGTCTCGCTGGGAGTGAAGCCCGCTCCCTTTTGCTCCCCTGGCGCTCCCGGGGCTCAGCGTGGGGAAGGCAGCTCTGCCCGTTCCCTGACTGCCCCTGCTCAGCCCCTGCTGTGGCATCGGGCGGGGCGGAGGGAGGTCTCTGAAGCCTGGACACGTCTGTACTCCTGCAGCCTTGCAGGGGTCACACCAGGCATGCCCCAGCCCGCCTCCCCAAAGCAGGTTTGGGGACCCACCTCTGGTGTTCCGGGGGCCTGCGCTCTGTGGCGTGCCAGACAGCTCCCCACCGCCTCTGCTGCTGGCTGCGCGGACGTCTGCCCTGGACACCCCGAGTCCTCACGCGACGGCGGCCCTCCACGTCTGGGCTCGGAGCTGGGGGCAGAATTGGGAAGTCCCATTTCAGTAGAAGGTCAGGCCTTATTCTCCGATCCGGCTTAAGCTGCCACAAATCCTGAGCAAACCTCCCTGTGTCCCCCGGGTCCGTTTCTGGCTTAGTGCAGATCTCAGGGTGGACGGGGCACGCCAGAAATCACAAAATGTTTAAAGCCGAAAATAACTTGGACCGTTATTTTTACTTACTTTCCAGGTGCACTCCTGGGGACGGTCTTCCTGCCGCTGCAGAACCAGCTCCGTGACAGGCAGCTCCGTCCTCCGGGAGACAGCCCCTGGCGCTGCCAAAGCGCCGGCGCCGCGCCCGTCTGGGCAGCTCCCGCTGTCGCTCCCCAGCGCATCTGCAGGTCCCCGCTTTGCCCTTGGAGGCTCACGGGGCAGAGCCACTCCTCCCTTGCTTTCTCCGGAATCCTCTTTACTTTTCCCTTTAACCCTTCTCTGTCCCTCCTGGGACACCTGGGCCACGAGTTCCGAGGGTCAGCCTTTCACCCTTTTCATGGTGCTGACCGGTAAGTCACGAAGCGTCCTGGCCTGCCTTCCGGAAAGCGTGATGGCGGAGGCCCCCGTTCCGCTGGCCCTAGTAGCTCTTTTGTGTTTCTGTGCTGTCCCAACACACAGGCCCCCCTGAGGATGTGACCCTTGGGTGTTCAGCACATGCCAGCTCCGTGCCAGCTGTGCCGTGGGGGGGTGTGACGGAGCATGTGAGGTGGACCTGCCCCTCTGGGAACTCAGACACTGGCTGCAGAAGGCCAGGTGGGGATTCCCAGGGCCTGGGACAGCGTGTGCCAGCTGTAGGGGCTGGAGCCGTGCTGGGGCTGGGGTGGTGGGAGCCAAGGTCATGGCTGTCCTTGCCAGTGCCCAGGCTGGCCCTGTGGACATCCCAACCACACTCCTCCTCCCTTTCTTCCTTGTCCTTCTCCAGAATCTTCCAAGTCTCCTTCCTCAACAAGGTCCAGATTCCTCCCCTAAATACCCCAGGCCTCCTCATGACCTCCCTTGGCCTCTGCGTGACCCTCTTTCTTTCCAAGTCACCCGATGCTCCGTTTGGAGCCTGGCGGCTTGGAGACACGGAGGTCTCGGCAGACACGTCCACCTTGTCATCGAGACGGAGAGAGGCATTCAGTAAACATCGGAGCAGACCCAAGCTCCCGGCGGATGCGCGTGTAATGTGGCTTAGGCGATATTATTCTTGCTTAAGTTGGAGTCTGTGATTTAGCGGTCCTGTTTAGCTGCGGAATTCCACGGAGGATATTGCCGGATCCCAAATCTTTTGTCAGTGTAATTGAGCATAACGTCTTTTCAGGTTTGTGTTTCAAAAGATGCATTATCTCCCCCCTCCATTCGTTCTGTTCGAGCCATTCGAAACTTTTAAGCTCGCCCCATCCCTCGGAAGGAATTTGAGTTTTAGGCTGATAATTTATGTTTATGCTGAGAATGCGATTTCCTTTCTGCACCCAGGATGATTAATAGACTTCTCTCTGTAAATTAGTACGGGAGAGGACATAGGTAAATTGCTAACCAAACGGAGAATTTCACTGTGTTCCAGTGATTTCTTCAAGCTCTTGCATACGCGTGCTCCCTAGGTGCAGAATTTCGCTTGGACCCTGTGCCCTTTGGCAGCGTAAGGAACCCTCGTCCCTGTCCCCCACCCCGCTGGGCATCCTCCCACGGGAACGAGACCAGCAGACCACCGCCTGCGCGTCCAATCCAGCCTGTTTCCCCGAGTCCCGTGAGCTAAGAATGCTCTGTAAAATTTTTAAATGGTTGAGAAGGAAGAATAATATTGTGTGACAGGTGAAAATTATATAAAATTGAAATTTCCAATATCCCTAAATAAAGTTCCGTTGGAACACTGCCACGTTCGATGTCTACATATTGTCTGGCTGATTTCGCACTACGACGGCAGAGTTGAGTAGCTGCGACAGAGACCTTATGGCCCGGAAAGCCTAAAATATTTCCTCTCCGGCCCCCTCTGAAGCGGAAGTTTGCCAGTTCCAGCTTCAGAGAAAGAACGAGAGTTTGCTTGTGCCTCCGGCGGACGCTGGGGTTTTTGGATGCCTGGCCTGCGTCTACTCACCTTTCAGCCACCACATCTTAATTTCCACGTGGTGCTTACTTGACTCAACGGGACCCACGAGCTCTGTGCCCAGGCTTCTTCGAGAGGAGCAGAGGTCCCTCCTAGGAGAGGTGAACCGGGGCCTGCAGAGGTGGAAGCAGCTGCGGGCGTCTTGTGACGATGAAGGAGTTGATCAGGGAGGCAGAAGTGACAACTTCGTCTCAGCCCTGACTCAAGCCAGACCTGACGCCCCTGCCCTCCGTGTGTTTGGCTGAGCCCGCACCTTTTCGCTTACATCTGTGTTTCTGTAGCGAGTGGGTTGCCTTTGTGTCACATGTGTCCCTTACAACAGGGGACCTGCGTCAAACCGCTGCTGAACCCCGCAGACTGGCTGGAAAGGCCGGCCCATGGCCCCAGGGCTGGCCTGGGGACCCCAGCTCTGGAGCAGATGCTCCGAAGCCAAGAGGTGAGATGATCTCTGCTGTGGTCTGAGTGTTTGTCCCTCCCAAACTTGTGTTGAAATTTAACCCCCAGTGTATTGAGAGGGGGGGCCTTTAAGAGGTGATTGGGTCAGAGAGCTCTGCCTTCATGCATGGGTTAATCTATTCACAGACTGATGGATTAATGGGTTGTCTTAGGAGTGGGACTGGCAGCTTTATAAGAAGAAGAAAGACCTGAGCTGGCACGTCAGCCCTCTTGAGCGTGATGTTCTGCTCGCCCTGGGACTCTCTCCGCAGAGCGTCCGCACCAGCAAGAAGGCCCTCACCAGATGTGGCGCCTTGAGCTTGGACTTCTCAGCCTCCAGGACTGTAAGAAATAATTCCTTTCCTTTATAGACCACCCCAGCGCCAGATACTGCGTTATAAGCAACAGAATACTTCCTTTCCAGAAGGGATGGGGGCAGAGCTCTTGGACCACAGCATGGTCTGCAGCAGCGAGAAAGGGCAGGTGGCCGAGATGATGGGGCAGCTGTGCCATCTCCACCCCTCCCCCCCAGGCACCTGCTATCTCCCGAGAGGCACCGGGGCGTGTGCACCCGTGGAAGGAATGCAGTGGCGGGTGGGAAGGTCATGGCTTTGGAGGCAACCCTGGCACTTCACAGCCGCAGGGTCTTGAGCACGTGGCTGAGTTGCCATGACACTTGGGTCCTCCTCAGTGTGAAGCCGAACAGCACCGGCCTTCCCGTGGGTGTCGTGGAGAATCCGTGGGGTGGTCTGGGCGACGCATGCGCAGGTGTACAGCAGTAGATGAACGCTGCTGCTGGCGGCGGGGGTGGTGACAGCAGACAGGAGGTTGCTCCGCCGGCCGGGAGCCCTAAGGGAGGAAGGGACCTGGGCACCACCTGGGCTCCGCCCCCAACATGCTGCTGGAGCACGTGAGGCCGCGTGGGAAGGAAGGAGCTGGGATAGGAGCGGGGACTGTCCTCAGCTCTCACCGCTGAGGACGCCAGGTCTGCAGGCTCCGAGTCCCGCCCTGCGCGCCACCGTTGCCTTCAGAAATAAAGCAGTCGGTGCAGCCTGGGAGGGCCCTTGCGTTCTGCGCCTTGGGCCGCAGGCCACACGTGGCAGCGGGCAGGTGGTGCTAACTGCGCGTCCGGGCCCCGCCCCGTCTGCCGGCCCACCCACGCGCCAAGGGCACGGTCCGCGGCGGTGACGGCGACAGGGATCTCCGGGTGCCCTCCGCGTCGCAGACCACTCTGGGGTTCCGTGGATGACTAACCGGGTCCAGAAGACAGCACGTGGCTACTCAGGGTTCGACGGTGTCTGCGCATAGGGAGCTCGGGGCGTTTAAGCTCAAAGGACTAGGTGAGCTCCGAGTGTCTGAAATCTCTGGCTCCCAGGCGGCTTCTCTGGGCCGCCCCACTGCGAGACCCACTCTGGGTCTTTGGCAGCCTCCGGAAAGGCCCCTCCTGGCATTATGATGTGACCTGACCGTTTCACGGCAAGACGCTTTCCAAAAACCAGGTTGTGGGGCGAGCCCCACGTGGACCCCTGGGGTCCTGCAGAACGGGTCCGTTTGAGAGCGCTCGGGCGGTCCCCCTGCCCGCGCAGAGGACTGCAGGGTGCAAGCCGGTGTGTGAGGTGCTCGGAGCTGGACATTGCAGCCGAGGTCAGTGGAGGGGTCCAGGGAAGGGATGGGGAGGGGCGGGCGTGGTGACCTGGCCAGGTGTGCTGCAGGAGGGAGGTGGCAGCCTCGCTGAGCTACTGAGGAAGACACGCTCTCCGAGTGACAGTGGGAAAAAGGGGGAAAGATCTGGAACAGACGACACCACCACCAGTCTTCCAGCCAGTCATGAAGCCCCACCCCTGAGCTGGAAACCATTGAACACCCCAGTTGCAGCCATTGTTCCAGACATCTGGAACTTTCTTAAAGAAATCATCTCTCCTCCTCTTTCCCCAGAAGTGGCCTCCAAATTTCAAACTCCAGAAAAACAAACGCGCCTTATTGGCTTGTCCTGAAGCCAGCAAGAGGGTAGCAAAAGCAGTACACCTTGGGGAGGGGGCTAGGGCTCATTTCTAGCAAATGGATGGTCAGTTTTTCCACCTGGGGTTGTGGAAAATGAGTTTCCTGGTAAACAAGTCTGTGCCATGCATGGAGACAGAGCCTTTGCCTTCTCTCCAGCGCCATACCAGGGAGAGGGTGGCTCTGTCTGTCCTTCCCTCCCCATGGAGCTCCGGCCCTGATTTCACTCCTCCCAGATGACTGCAGAGAGAGGGGAGCCCTCCAATTTAGGGGGCCCCTGAGGCTGCACAGTCCCCCGACCCTCTGTGACCTGGAGCTCTCCCCAGGATGTGCCTGGTGGTTTTGGGTTGAGAATCCAAGTTCTGGGGTTTCCTTATCTTCAGGCCATTCACCCTGACCCCGGCGGCAGGGCCTGGGGACCCTCCTGCCTGTTCCCCGTGAGGTGCCTCCTCCCGTTTGGGGCTGGGAAAACTGACAGTCCACGGCCCAGGAGGCGGTGGGTGGGGGTGCCCCTCGGGGCTGTAGGGGAAGGAGGAAGAGGAGACGGCTTGGGCAGCGGCCGGGGTGGGGGCCAGCTGGCCCAGGCAGTGGGAGAGGAAGGATTCGGAAAGGGCCAAGAGCGTGGAGAGGCCAGCTGAGGGCTTCCATCTGCGGCTCTGATTGAATTATGGGGAAAGGGGCGGTCTGGGGAAGCTGTTGGCAGATCCCAACCACGTTGTGGCAAATGAGGCCCTTTGGCCTTTTGGAAAACCCATGCTTTATTAAAATAAATTAAAAGAGATTGAGTCCTTCTGTTCCCTTCTCCTCCTCTGCCCTCTGTCCCCAAGGCAGACACATGCTGCTCCCCATTGTCTTACCTCCAGATAGCTTGCGCCGCGGAAGGGCAAACCTGCAATTACCCTGCCTGCCGAAAATGATGGCTGTCGCTTAAGAGAAAACCTGACTGCTTCCCTTCCACGCGGTCTGTGAATCATGCCAGCGCATCTGCTGTGATCCCTTCCACGAGAGCATCGTCTGAGCCAGTCCTGTGGCAGGGAAATGACAGGGTTGCTGGTGGCCAGAGGAGGCGGTGGGAGGGGCGCGAGGTTGGCTCCCAGGACGCTGGGACCCCCATCCTCAGGCCCCCTCCCACCCCTAAGAGGAATCTCTGGCGTGAGCTGTGGTTCCTGCCGCCACCAGGGAGACCTCACACCCACACTCTGTCTGCGCATGTTTCTTGGAAGAAGAGCGGAGGCCCCTCACTGGATCTTGGAATAAACGTCCAAGTAATCCTGTGATGACTTTGCAGGGGGGCCGGGAATGGAAGGGACGCTCATCCCGTAAAACACATGCAAAGAAGAGAAACCCGACCCAACCTGGAGCACACTAGGAAGAGAATTTATCAGTTACCTAATTAATCGGTTAACAAGCATCCACCCGGAGCTGAGGCCGAACTCAACACAGGCTCGATCTGGAGGCTCAAGCATAGCACTGAGGTCTTGCCTCTGCCTTCTCGAGTTGGCCTCTTCTCACGGTCCCCAGCTGACCCGCCTGCCCACGCTTCCCCCGGCAGCTTCCTCCCCACTCATCCTCTGGGTAAGCCAAGGTCTGTTCCAATCATTAAAACAATCGCTCTGGGTGGGACAACGGAGTGTCTTGGTTGTCTTAGCCTCAGTCACATGCTCCACTCCTGGAGCTGAGGATGGATTTGGCCCCATTAGAACCATGAGGACCACAGTGGAGACGATGGGCTGTCGGGAAAGAATGCAGGGAAGGCGGATGCTGGCAGGACCACTGGGGTATGGCCACCACTCACTCTAAAAGACTCCACTGAAAGCCTCTGTTTTGGTGACTGATGGAGAAATGGACGTTTTCTTACCCTCTAGTGTGGACCATTCTGGAAGAAGGTCATTCTAGATAACTGGATCAGAAGATGTCTCAGAGGGCATATCATTGTGTTTTTCAAAGCCAACGCAGGTCTCTCTAGGACAGAACCAGCTTATGATGGTTCCCAGGCGCCCAAGAACTGGTAAGGCGTCGCCTTATCAAACACCTTAATGCACAGTGGGTTCGGAATCCCAGCAGAAGGGGTCTGTCCTTACAAGTACAACAAAGCCCTCTTTTTCGCTCTCACTCAGAGACTCACACTCACCCAGGCCCCTCTGTCTCAACTTTGTGCATCCTGTCAGCCTGCGTGGACCCCTGGTCTATGTCTAAGAAGCTGATTTCCTTATACTTCGTGATGGCACACATGCCTCCCGGGAAAGAAACCTTGTCCTATCGGGGAGTAGACTCCCCCAAGCACCGGTATTTTCTACTGTCTCTTCCCCTTCAAAACTTGCCAGCTGTCAGTAGCATGCACTCAGAGCTCTGCTAGTGCAGGCGAAGACATTGGAAGTTGCCCAAGGCTCGCTGTGTGGTGACAGCTGACACAGGCGTGATGGGAGGGAAGCCTTCATTCAGAGCTGTAAGTCAGCGCCTTGGATGGAATGACGAGGCCGGATGTTGACCCGTGGAGAAAAGAGAATTGAAGGTAAGAGGGTCCGTCAGAAATTCCCTGTGCCGCGTAGGCAATTGTCTGCTTGGCCTTTGCGAGTTCGGGGGGAGAGATGCCACGGCTTTGAGAAACCGTTTTTTTTTTTTTTTTTGTGGCAGTTTCTGTCTTTGATACCTTGCTTGGCCTTTGCGAAGAATGCTGTTTGCCGGGTCTGTCCCCGACCTTCCCAGGGAAGAGAGGGATGTCCTTGAGTGTAAAGGTGAGCACGCCGGCTGCCTTTCCGTCTTCTCGCTGTCTGCGAATGCGACTTCTTCGGCCAAGAAGTAATTACAGCAGGAGTAGCTACAATTACCCAGGGAGAAAACAAAGCCCAACGTGGTGACATTGTAACAAGTAGGAGTAAGCTGAGAGGCAAGGAAGAACGCTTCTTTTAAAGGAATGTGTGACGATTAAGGGAACTCAAGAAAGAAAAAAAAACACAAGGAAAATCAATTTTATAGGAATTGTTTTTTTTTTAAAAAAATTAAATATTTAGATGTCTACATTAGCATCAACCTGTTACTGTCACAGACGGAGGTCAGATAACTTTTGGGTGTCACTTCCGGCCCCTGAGTCTTCTGTTCTGAAGAAGAGGAGAGAAACTCTCCCTCAGTTTCTAAAGCTCCAGGTCAAAGTTTCTGGAAAACGAGAAGCTACTCGATCCCGCGTGCTTTTCTGAAATGTGGTCTGTTGTTGGGCGTGTGTCCTGCGTGCAGAACGGCACGGAGGGAAATGAGGTGAGAGATGGCAAGATCCCTGTCCTCCGGGGAGTCAGGTGACGACATCTGCTGAAAGCCCACTAAAGACCACGTCCCGGCTACGCCCCGAGACGTGGCAGCAGACGTGGCAGGTGTAGTGCCGGACCTTCTGGAACTGACTGCTGCAGAGGAAGGGAGACTGTCTAAAAGGACGTTCAGGACGCAGGGAAGGGCATGTTGGGTGGAACTAAGTCTCATGGGAAGTAACAGGAAAGGTCTCCCCAAGGAAGTGAGGCTTGGCTTGAAGAATGAGCAGTTTGGGGGGACGTCAGAGCAGCCGCGGGCACAGTTTAAAGCTGTGTGGGAGCCTTGGAAACCATGGCGACTGGCTTGCAGCCTTGTTGTTCTTTCTTCTACCACTCAATAAAACGATCAAAGGACTATCAGAGTTGAAAGGTGAACGCCACAAATCCTGATGAGTTTCTGCTAGCAATTCTTCTGTCTGATGGTAGATAACCTCTTGCTAAGAAAATTAATACCTGCATGAATAGTTCTATGGATATTAAATAGTATATATCCTGGCAAAACGCTATACATTCTAATTTAAAGGAGAAATGGCTGATAAGGAGCCCATTAATCTGCAATTAATGAAAATTTAGAAAACAGAGATAATCAGATCGCTGCAAATTCAGACCCATGAGATACAACCAAAGCAAACCTTAGAAAGAATTCATAGACTTAAACACATTCAGTTGTTAAAAAACAAATAAATGATGGATAAACACCAAAACCTGTAGATGACTTTCGTTTATTTTTTTTTTTTCAATTTTAAAACATGGGCAGGATATTTCAAAACTTTAGTAAGCAGAATAGCCCCATGTTTAGTTCTTCATAATTCATTTAAGAAAACTATCGAAGTATTGATATTGAAACCGAAGTACCACAAAACTGAAAAAGAAAACCACAGACTCCCTCACTCAGGAATACAGATTTAAATTCTCAAATGTTCAAATACTAGCAACAGATCAGAATTATAATAAAAATGCTACCATGGCCAAGGAAACGTCTTTAAAAAAAAAACCACAAAGGTGATTCAATATTAGGAATTCTATTAATATATTTAATCACATCAATAGAAGAGAGCAAAAGGAAAAATCATTTTATCAATTGCTGAAAGGCACCTGATAAAATTTTAAAATAATTTCTGTTAAAAGAATTTGATTAGGAAGATACTTTTAAGATTATAAAAATATATTTTGACCTATTAATCACCATCATATAAAATCATAAAACATTGAGAGTGTGTCATTAAGGCTAAGAGTAATAAAGAATGACAGATACCAGCATTATAATTTGATATTATTTCAGAGATCCAGCCGATAAAATCAGGAAAGATAAAGAAATAAAAGGCATAGGTATTGTCAGAGAGAGAAGCTACCTCATCAGAAGGCAGCGTAGCGCAATGGTTACGTGCAGAGAGTTCTTACTCTGAATCAACGCAAGTGCAGCCTGAGGACAGCTCTGCTAGGAACAGTCATCATCTAAGAATTAGTAATAAAAGAAGGTGATTAGCGACCTTTGTGACTCCAGGTAGATGTTACCATCTATGGCATCTTAGTCTTCAGGTACATAGGTTTCTTTTCTCTCCGTCCATGTTCAGGGATATTTATAAATCAGAGCCTTCGGAAGGAGAGAGAGAAGTTTTGAGGAAGGGTTAGAAAGCGACACCCGTTAGAGTAGGTCTGTCTCCCACCCTGCTGGAGGGGGAGGTGTGGGAAAATCCACCTGAGGCTCGAAATTCTTTACTTTGCAGCGGGCAAAAATGTATATAGTTTTGTGTGTACAGGCTCTTGGTTCAGACTGCCTTATCCAGTGACACAAACCCTGTAACCCTCAGTTTTCTCGTCTACGAAGGCCACAACGATCATAGTTTATTGCACCTAGGATCGAAGCAAAGGAAACCCACGCAAAGTACGCTGCTGTGTTGGGAGCACAAGAATCACCCCCTTCCCCCAAATAGCTGTAGATATTTTGCAGCATTCATCTGATAAGGCAGATATCTCCCGGTAGCTCTTGGTGTAGCTACTCAAGAATCAGCAGTTAATAAAAGAGAAGACAACTTTGCAGTGCTAAAGAGCGAAGAGATTATACAGCACACACAAGAGACGGTGGAATCCCACTAGCAGGGGAAAGGTCCCCGTGTGCTGGAGTTCCGTGCAGAAGAGTTTTCCCTGCACTGCCCGGAGATGACGCCATTGCGGTGTGGCCAGCGATGGGTTTTGTTGAGCAAATTTGGTTGCCTTTCGGTGGATTTCAAATAAGCACGATTGTTAAGTAGTAATAGAATTATTAACTAGTAATAACCTCACAAAATATGGAGTATCTATAAGGAAAGAAAACTGAGAACAGTGAATGGGATTTGAGTAAATGGAAACGCAGGATTGGAAAGCTCTGTTTCTTCCTTAAGTCAATCTATCATTGAAATGTGACCCAAATCAACCTTCCAAATGAGTTTTTGGCAAATGGAAAAAATATTTTGGACATTTCATCTGAAAGGATAAGGAATGAAATGAGCAAAAATAGGTTGAAAAAGAAAAAAATATGCAAGGAAATCTTAATCTACCCAATGTTAGAACATATTATGAAGTCACATTTTTTTTTCTTATTTTTAAGACAGAGTCTCACTCTGTTGCTTGTGCTAGAGTGAGTGCCGTGGCGTCAGCCTAGCTCACAGCAACCTCACACTCCTGGGCTCAAGTGATCCTCCTGCCTCAGCCTCCCGAGTAGCTGTGACTACAGGCATGCGCCACCATGCCCGGCTAATTTTTCTCTATATATTTTTAGTTGGCCAATTAATTTCTTTCTATTTATAGTAGAGATGGGGTCTCACTCTTGCTCAGGCTGGTTTCGAACTCCTGACCTTTGAGTAATCCACCCACCTCGGCCTCCCAGAGTGCTAGGATTACAGGCGTGAGCCACCGCGCCCGGCCTTGAAGTCACATTTTTTTAAAATTGAATGACACAAAAATAAATCAATAGAAGAGAATGATGAGATCATAAAGAGACCCAAATCCACAAAATTATTTATTTTACATGAATATTACTGTTATTTATGCAATAGTCAGGAAGTTGCTGAAATAATATGGAAAACAAATTAGTTCTTTATCTTTTAAGGGTCAGAAAATCCTTTCCAAACGTAATACCAAAGTCAGAAAATAACTTGTAAATTTGCCTAAGAATTAAGGCTTTTGTATTTTAACAGCACTACCTCTAAATAGGATCAGTGGTTACCTCTTGTTGGTAGGAGGACCATGGGTGGTTCGTTGTGCTATTTAAAATACTGTGTGCTATTTAATTTTCTAAATTTTCCGAATACCCTGCACTGACCATGTTTTTAGGAGGAGAAAGGTAGAGGTGGATGCAGGTACGGTGTGTTGATACAGGACGGGGAACGAGAACACCTTGATTAAATACATCGTGGAAGGTAAGTTGCAACTTTTTGAGCAAGGTTGCTTTGGAGCTTTTAAGGACCGTTCATCCACAGATTAGGAAGCCCTGATCAAAATTTGCCCTTGTGTGATAGACAGAGTGAACACTTGGCTGTCAGGATTTGGGCGTGCCTCAGGTGCGCTGCCGCAGATCCTGGTCAACGGGAGGGCAGGGGAGCAGTCTGGCCAGGACAGGAGTGGGCTCCAGGCAGGGGAGGGTGTGCAACAGGGCAGCCCACCATGGGGAGAGTAGCGTCTGTTTGCAAATTCTCCTCCCACCAGGATCAACCCCAATTGATCGTGATGTATTTTGATTTTAACATACTGCTGGATTCAATTTAGGATTTTTAAACCTGAAAAATATTGGTATCTAATTTTTTTTTTTAAAAAAACGTATCT
The DNA here is from genome assembly GCA_963574885.1 of Lepilemur ruficaudatus. Classification (NCBI taxonomy): domain Eukaryota; kingdom Metazoa; phylum Chordata; class Mammalia; order Primates; family Lepilemuridae; genus Lepilemur; species Lepilemur ruficaudatus. The sequence goes on along the minus strand of CAUYRT010032632.1, from coordinate 3,113 downwards.
TTGTAATATTTTTGTTTGGTTTTAGTATAAGGGTAATGTTGGCTTCATAAAATAAATTGGTTAGTGCTCCCTCCTCTTGTAATTTCTATAAAATTCAGGGTAAGAGTGACATTCTCCTTGTTAAACATTTGGTAGAATTTATTAATACCAGAGAAGCTCTCAGGACTTGGAGTTTCCTTTGTGAGAAGGTTTTTAATTGGTGAATCCTGTATCTTTAGTAGATACATAGAGCTACTTAAATTTTCCATTTCTACCTTGGTCAGTTTTAGGAATTTATCTTACGTGATGTTGTTGGTAAAATTCCCTTATTATCCTTTTAATGCCCGTAGGGTATGAGATGGTCTCTCCTCTTTCATTCACTGTATTGTTAACATCTATCTTCTCTCATTTTCTTGCTCAGTAAAGCTAGAACTTCATCAAATTTACTGTTCTTTTTTTTTTTTTAAAAAGCTTTTGGTTTTGTTATTTTTTCTTTACTGTTTGTTTACTATTGAGTTTTGACTGCTCTTGTCTTAATTAATTCCCGTTTCTACTTACTTTGACTTTAATTTGCGTTTCTGTTTTTATTGTGATAAGAACAGACAACATGGAATCTATCTTTCAAAACAAATTTTTTAAGTGTAAAGTACGGTATCATTAACTGTAAACACATTGTTGTACAGCAGATCTCTAGAACGTATTCTTTTTCTAAGTTTTTAGGGTAGGAGTTTAGATTATTGATTTTGGGATATTATTCTTTTCGAATATAAGTATTTAAATCTACAAATTTCTGTCTAAGCATGGCTTTAGCTGTGTCCCACGCATTGTGATATGCAGTTATCCCTCAGTACCTGGGGGGTTGTTTCCCCCAGATACCAGAATCCATGGCTGCTCAAATCACTGGTACAAAACAGTGCAGTATTTGAATATAACCTGTACACCCTCTGGTATACTTTAAATCATCTCTAGTTTACTTATAATACCCAGTGCAATGTATATGCTATGTGAATAGTTGTTTTACTGTACTGTTTGGGTATAGTGATAAAAAAAAAGTCTACACATATTTAGTACAGAGGAATTTTTATTTTTTTTTTAAATATCTTCCAAATTTGGTTGAATCCATGGAAGTAGAACCCATAGATACAGAGGGATGACTGTATTGTAATTTTGTTTTCATTAGAAAAGTAGAATAATAAAACCATTTATTTAACAGTTGTTCAAAAGAATTAAAAATATATAACACCGTATCATGGTAAAAATAAGCTAAGGATAGAAATATAAATAGTATAGCACATATACAAAGTATCAGTTAAAAATGAAGTTAGGAAACATAAAATACTTGCTATTACTGAACGTTTTACTAGATATGTTAGCCAATTAGCAAGGGAGGAAATAATGTTGGAAAGGAACAAAACTCTCTCCACTTAAATACAAAATGTTAACTATATTAAACAATCCAATCTATTAATAATTAAAATAGTCAATTGACAATATAGTAATATCGATATAAGATTTCAAGTGCATGGCTGGATAGAAGATTAATGGGCAAATGTCAAAAGTTTTCCAACACGCCAGCAGGAACCAAGTGCAATGCATCTTGTTCCAAATGGCAACAATAGCAACAAAACTATAAAACATTATAGCGGGGAGTAAATAAATTTCATGATGACTGTAATAGAGCTTTATGGAAGAATATAATATTTAATAAATTGACTTGGATATGCATAAAAGATAATGTTTATGGCTAGGAAGATCTATTTTAAAAATATTGCTTCTCTTCAAAATTATCTGAAATTTAATGTTAACCCAGTCAAAATGACAATGAGGTTATTATAGAAATCTAATAATAACAAGTAGATTCTAAAATTTAAATGGAGGGTAACTGCTATGGATAGCCATAAAATTTTGAAGAGAACTATCAAAGGAATGGACTTACAGCATTTGACACCAAACTTATGAGAGTCTATAATCATTAAAGAAGTGAGGTGTTGCTTAAGAATATACAAACAGATGAAATAGAATGGAAATTCCAGAAGCAGATACTTGTGTATACATAATAGAAGTTGTCATGAGATACGCTGATACCTGGAATCAGTGGAGATTGAAAGGGGTGTTCAAGAAGTGGGGAAAACTGGTCCAACATGTTAGATTGTCTTTTTTTTTTAATTTCAGAATATTACAGGGGTACAAATGTTTAGGTTACGTGGATTGCTTTTGTACTGCTTGAGTCCAAGTTGTAAGTGTGCCCATCACCTGGATAGTGCACATTGTACGCGTCAGGTATGATTTCACGCATCCCATCCACCCCACTCCCACCTGCATGATTCTCATTGACTTTTACTTCCATGTGTGCACATGAGTGCTGAATGATTAGTTCCGATTTAATAGTAAGTACGTGTGGTGTTTGTTTTTCCATTTTTTAGATATTTCACTTAGGAGAATGGTCTCCAGTTACATCCAGATTATTGCAAAAGGTATAAATTCATTTTTCTAAAATGGCTCAGTAGTACTCCATGGTATATATATATGCCGCATATTATTAAGCCACTCATCAATGGATGGGCAGTTGGTTTATTCTGCATCTTTGCAATTGTGAATTGCTGCAATAAACATTTTAATACGGGGGTCTTTTTGAAAAAATGACTTGTTTTTCCTTTGGGTAAATACCAGTAGTGGGATTGCTATTAATAGATCAAATGGTAGGTCTGCTTTTACTTCCTTGGGGAATCTCCACACAATTTTCCATAGAGGTTGCCCTACTTTGCAGTCCCGCCAACAGTGTATAAGTGTCCTATCTCTCTGCATCCATGCCAGCATCTGTTGTTTTGGGACTTTTTGATAAAAGCCCTTCTCACTGGGGTTAGGTGATATCTCACCGTGGTTTTCATTTGTATTTCTCTGATGATTAGAGATGTTGAGGATTTTTTTTCATATGTTTATAGACCATTAGTTTATCTTCTCTTGAAAAGCTTCTGTTCATATCTTTTACCCACTTTTTTTTTTTTTTTTTGAGACAGAGTCTCACTCTGTTGCCCGGGCTAGAGTGCCGTGGCGTCAGCCTAGCTCACAGCAACCTCAAACTCCTGGGCTGAAGCGATCCTTCTGCCTCAGCCTCCCAAGTAGCTGGGACTACA
>CAUYRT010032627.1:0-14422 GCA_963574885.1 Lepilemur ruficaudatus | reverse complement strand
ACTGGACACTTTCATATCACAAACACAACATTTGATTTTGATCTTTGCTCGCTGGACAAAACCACAGTCCGTAAACTACAGAGTTACCTGGAAACATCTGGAACATCCTGAGGATACAACAACTGGATGCATCAAAAACTACTGGTTTATTTATTTATTTTTTTTGGTTGTCCCAAACTAAGCCTGATATTCTTATGTGAACCCAAAATATTACGGTTTTCTTTTTTTTCTGTTTTTTTAAAAAATTTTCTTGTTTTTGCTCTCAGTAGTCTCCATAACAATTATTCTTTCTTTAAATGGGTTATATAGATCTGGATTTTATTAGTAGCTAGAAACTGGAAATAGGAAACTCTTCACCGTGGTTACGTCAGATGTGTGGAATTAGGATAGCGGAACTGAGAGAGTGTTCAATTAATTGGTTAATTAAGAGACAGGGTCTCACTCTGTTGCCCAGGCTGGAGTGCAGTGGCCCAATCGGAGCTCACCGTAACCTCGAACTCCTGGGTTCAAGCAATTTTCCCACCTCAGCCTCCCGAGTAGCTGGGACCACAGGTGTGCGTCACCGTCCCTAATTGTTAAAATTTTTTTGTAGATACAGGGTGTCGCCATGTTGCCCAGGCGGGTCTCAAACTCGTGGCTTCAAGCGATCCTTCTGCCTCGGCCTCCCAAAGTGCTGGGATTTGTAGTCATGAGCCACGGCACCCGGCCTCAGTGTTTATTTTCATACGTGAAAATAACAAGAGTATTTCTTTTTAATTTTGAACGAATTTTAAAATAGGGAACGTTGTACTCCTAGGGAACACCGTCTCCTGCCGCTGCGTGGGTACCGTCTCATCAGCCATCCGCACACTCGATTTATTTTAAGACAGCTCCTCCATCGCTACAGCCCTTCCACCTCTGTTCCCGTCCACGCTTGCAAACACAAACACGTACGCTTTTCCGTTCATCACCTTTGCCTCCGATCGGTTTCGCAGAGACAGCAAAAGTGCAGCTCCATTTCATCCTGCAAATATTTCGGGGGTCAGAGAAAGGACAATCTGGCTAAAATCTTGGGTCCACATTTGGGGGCTGCTAGGGGTGGAGGGACCGGACCGTTCAATTCAGCCAAAGAAGAGGGACGGCGTTTGCCTGGAGACTCTTTGCAGGGCAGACACAGCAATCAGCGAGCGGGCACGTGCGCGCCGGGAGGGAGGCCGGGGGCTCGTCCTTGTTCCCGCCGCCTCCCCGGAGCAGCTGCTAGAAGAAGTCGGAATCAGACGGGGCTTCCCATCTGCTGAGCTGCTGCTTTCTGCTTCTTTTATTCGCTCCCATCTTTACTTTCCTCCCTGTACGTTTTAGCCTCCGTGTGTATCGTGACAGTCTGTCTTTTGAGCACACTCCATCCCTGGCCGTCTGTCCTACCCCACCCACCGAAACGCCCCCCTGGAACCACACCGGGACGTCGCCTTTCTATGGTGGAAATCTCACGATTTCGTCTGCAACGGCGATTAACTCGCGATGCCCAACCTCGCCGAGCGCCATCTGCACGCACCTGGCGACGCACCTTCCGCTTCTTCTCCTTCTGCTCCGAGCTCCCTTCCCTCTGGCCGGCAGAGGGCAGAACCGGGCGGGTTAGAGAGAAAGAGGTTGACGTATAAATTTCCTCGTCCCCCACGCCGTGGACTGGTCACTTCCACAGCTTCTGCCAAGCAGCTCTTTCCCGCCTTTCTCTCCCCTCCCCAACCCTCCCTCTCTCCCGCTTCCCTCTCTCACCTTCTCTCTCCCTCTCTCCCCACCCCGAATTCCAGAAATTTCTCTTCCCCCTCATCCTTCAGGTCTTGCTGTCGCTGTCTCTGAGCACTGCGCTGTAACCTGCAGTCTCCGGTGTCCCGTGATTACCCAGTTTGAGCGCATCGCCAGCTTCCTGCTGGAACTCTGGAGGAAATACAATAAAAACTCTCAACTTTGAATCCCCCCCAATCTACAAATTTGCTTATATCTGTACTCGCCCACTTTCGCTCACATTCTGTAACAATGGAAGACCCATTCCTGCCAAAGACGGCTCTACTCGCTCTGCCGGGCATGGATTGTCTGATATCTTCCCACTTGCTCAGAGTAAACTTCCCTCTGACGTCATGTCCTCCCCGCTGGCTCTTTGCCCAAACAGTCCAACATGGTGCTGTCTTCCTCATCAGGCGTGTGCACAGACCCACACGACTCTGTGTATGTGTTCTTACGTGTGAATGTATACGTGTGTTTATATCCATATTTATATCTGTATGTACATCTGTGTATCTCTCGATCATCTGTTTATATCTTATATATAATAAGTTAATTCTCCTGTAGAACCTTTAGTCTTCTTCAGCAGCCATCTTTTTTCTCTAGTTTTCTTTTTCTTTCTTTCTTTCCTTCTTTAAGACAGGGTGTCACTTTGTTGCCTAGGCTACAGTGCTAGGCCTCGGCCTCCCAGAGTGCTGGGATTACAGGTGGGAGCCACCATGCCCAGCCCAACATGTGTCAAATTTAGACAAAAGTATTTTAAAAAGTCAATTTTATTGTATTAAGTATTTTTTTTTTTTTAAAGACAGAGTCTTGCCCTGTTGCCCGGGCTAGAGGGCCATGGTGTCATCATACCTCACAGCAACCTCAAACTCCTGGGCTCAAGCGAGCCTCCTGCCTCAGCCTCCCAGGTAGCTGGGACTACAGGTGCATCCCACCAAGACTGGCTATTTTTATTTTTAAGGGGTTTTTTTTTTTTTTTGGTAGAAACAGAGGTCTCACTATGTTGCCTAGGCTGGTCTCGAACTCCTGGCCTCAAGCAATCCTCCTGCCTCGGCCTCTCAAAGTGCTGGGATTACTAGAAGTGAGCCCCTGTGCCTGGCCTCTACTTTCTTAAGTACTGGCTTTGTACTTTGATTTCTTTAAGACCCAAACTTCAGAAAACAGTAGGCTACATACTTTACATGAAATTCTTTACTGCCCATTAGCCCTGAAAATAACTTCATTCTGGCTTTTATTCCCACAACTCTATGGAAATCGATCTACTCAATACATTTAATGTGTTCAAACACAATATATAAACTTACAACTAATATATTGTATATTACACACTGGATATTTACGGATCTTACTTGATCTCTTACATCACTTACAGACCATTGATCACTCCTCTTTTTACTGAAGACACCTCTTTCCTTGAAAAACATGATATTACCTGCTTCTTACTGTCTTCTTTTCTGCCTGGTTTCCCCTTCTTATTTTGGAACTCCTTCTCCCCTATAAACTATAAATTTCAGAGTAACTCAAGGCTATTTTCCAAGACCTCCTCTCTCCTGGCTCTATACTCTCCTGGAGAAACTGCACTCATACTTTCATATCAAATACCATTCGAAGTATTTATTGGTGAAATCATCTTTTAGACTTCTTTTAAAATACTCCATCAGAAAAAAAAAAAAGGAAAGTTATAGCTGAAGCAAAAATGTTAGATGTGGATGGTTAAACTTGGGTAATCAGTGCATGGGAATCCATCATGCTGTTAGACCATCCTCTCCGTGTTTGGGTATATTTGAAAATTTTTGTCTTTAAAGTGTGAAAACAAGACGATAAAATTAAAGTATCATTCTTGTCCTGAGGATTCCCATGATTGTGTCCCCGACCGATGCATCTCCTCCGAGCCCCACGACTGATCGTGAAGCTGTCTCCCCGGCATCGCTCTGTGGGTGTCCCTCAAATGCCTCAAACTTGGAAAGGAAGAAACGGAACCACAACCTCCCCCTGGCCTGTGCCGCCCCCAGCTCGCTCGCTGTCCAGAATGTAGCCTCTCAGAATGGGGCCACAGAAGCCACGCCGTGGCTCACTCCACACTTGGGAATTCATCCTGAACTCCTCCTCCCTCCCCACTCCCATGTATATTTAGTCACCGTGTTCTGTCCATTTTCCCTCCTTTTCCTTCAGACGTGGACTCTTGTCCATCTCCCCAGTCACCGCCAATGCCCGGGTCACCACCATTGCCCACGCGGGCTCTCGGGAAACCTAACCAAATTCAGCATGTGGCCATCTCTCTTCCCATTTACTCTCCACCCAGAGCCAAAGCAATAAGCCTTATAATTAAATTTGATTATGTCTAGATCCTGCTTCCTTAACACTTCTCTCTGACTCCTTTTTGGACGTAATAGCCAACTCCTAAGTTGCTGGCATGCCCACCCTCTGGCTCCCAGTGGACGTCCCATGGACCAGCCCCTGTGGCCTTTCTTCAACTGGCACGATGCACCCAGCGCCTTTCAGCCTGTTACCCTTTCTCACGTGGTTCCTATCTCAGCCCCTTTGAACTTCACTCTCAAACATTACCCCATCACCATCTGTATTCCCAGCTCAGGTCCCCCCTCAGTTATCACTTTTTACCTGTTTTCAAAATATTTCAATGCATTTTTAACAAACTTTATTTTTTAGAGCAATCTTAAACGTGCATGGAGAGTACAGAGATTTCCCGTACACCCCCCGGCCCCCATACAGACACAGCTTCCCTCATTATCAACACCCCCCGCCCGAGCGGTACATTTGTGACAGTTGACACATCACCCGAAGTCCATACACATTTTTTTAAGGACCCAATTTTACACAGATAGCAAGAAAAAGTGCTGAGGCTAGAACATAAGTCTCCACGGTAAAACCCCGTGATCCCTAATCAAAATTAGGGATTTCAGTTATTTACAGTCAAATCACCTTCAACTCACATCTCAGAAAAAGACCCTTTTCATGAGGATCTTACCTCCTCCTCTGCCAACAAAAGCTATAGGTTCTTTACGATGAGGATGGTTGAACTTCTTCACCCCATCCCCCAGCCAATCTCACCATCAATCACAATATTTCCAAATTCTGTCCCTGTTAAAATTCCTGGTCAGTGAACACCATTTTTGCCCAGATACATGCCCATCTTCTGTACACTCCCAGTAGACCATGCGTCCGTACCAAAAGGGAAAGACACATTTTGCAAAGTCTGCAGAGAAGAAAGAAGCAGTCAGAGTAAGGAACCTTTCCATTTTGCACGTTCCCTTTGCCTCACCACGCTTTCCCACTCAGGCCACCTGCCCTGCCCTGTCCCACCAAAAGCATATGAGAACAGCGCTGGTGGGGGACTGAGACCCCATATTGCTTTAATGTTCTACTGAAAGATTTCTTTTCAAGATCATGAAATCGAAGTGCTCATGATATATCTTTGGTGGCACGTGACTTTCTTACTGTCAGAGATTTCACATCCCTTGTTCTCACAGTTTAATTGGCTATAGATTCCATTTGCAGAACCCTCTCGTGTCTCTCGGCAAGTCTCAGCCTCACAGGCCAAGATTACCACCTTGGGGCATTCAGAGGCCAGACGCTCACCTTCTGTGGTGCAATACTTCCAGTATCCTTCATACGTCTCGTTTAATGAGCACCACCTGTGTCTTGCCTTGAACTTGATGCAGTCATAGAATGTTTGGTTTTTATACCAGAATGGAAAGACACACTCCCCATCTAGAGAAAACAAAAATTCTTCATCTGTTTCTGGGAGTTTTCGTGGAAAGGTGATAAAGTGACTTTCCTCCTAGAGGCTGGGGCACTCGGAAATCAGAGCCACTACCTGTGGCTCTATGGAACACACACACACAGGCACACGTATGTGGATTTTTGCTATCCTTCAAAATAAACCATACTTTATACCCATAACTTGAGTGTCTAGCTTAACACATCATGGAAAACCTTTTCAAGTAACTTTCGTACCTCTAACGCCGCCCTTCGAATGCTGCCTCATGTTCTGTGATATGGATTCATCACAATTTATTCAATAGTTTCCACATTCAGATTTTTTTCCCATTGCAAAGATTCCATGCGTTTAAACCCTTATATACTGAAGCATTTGTTTCCATAGACAATAGTCCCCAAAGCATGGTTACTAGGACAAAGCATATGCAAAGTTTTAACATTGATGGGAATTGCTACCTTTTTTACTTTTTTGAGACAGAGTCTCACTCTGTTTCCCAGGCTAGAGTGCCGTGGCATCAGCTTAGCTCATAGCAACCTCAAACTCCTGGGCTCAAGGGATCCTCCTGCCTCAGCCTCCTGAACAGCTGGGACTACAGGCATGTACCACCATGCCCAGCTAATTTTTTCCATATATATTTTTAGTTGGCCAATTAATTTCTTTCTAGTTTTAGTAGAGACGGGGTCTAGCTCTTACTCAGGCTGGTTTTGAACTCCTGACCTTGAGTGATCCTCCCGCCTCGGCCTCGCAGAGTGCTAGAATTGCAGGCGTGAGCCACCGCGCCCAGCCGGGAATTGCTATCTTAAAGGACAAGAGCGATTCACCTTCCCTACCAACTGTGCTGTCTTACTTGAGTTTTCGTCAGTATGAAGCATTTACACACTTTAAAAGTGTTTACCTGTATAACACATGATTTCTGTCTTGCTTTAAAAGATCTCCTGGTATTCCTCAAAAACTGATGCATGTGATTAACTGTGCATCTCGGTAAATTCACTGAAAATCATTTAATTGTACACTTAAAATGAAGTGTTGGTTGTACGTAGATACAGTTGGAGCACTATGTATGTACTCTATGGACTACTTTGACAGAGTAGGTTTTTGAATGTAACAAGATAAATCAACTTGAGTGGTAATATATTTTGGGAAATCAGCTTACTACAAATTGTGACTGTAAACATCGTACTGTAAATGCTTTGTAGTTTTTCCCCAATAAAAAAAAAAAAAAGATCTCCTGGTCCTTACGCCATCCATGTATTTTCCTATATTTTCTTCTTAAATTAAATGATTTTATTTCTTTTCCATATAAATTTTTATTAAGCAAGAATTTAGTTTGTATATGATGCAAGGGGAGAATGCAACTTTATTTTTTCCAGACAGATATTCAATAATGACAGATTGATGATAAAACAAACCACGTGTACATTTAAACATCTATACATTTAAAACCATATATTAAATTCTAATATATCCTGCAATCCTTTTATATTAAAACTCCATCCATAGAGTTTCTTAAAATTATTAGAGAGGTAGGATGGTAAAATGAGCATGAGGCATGGTGGTAAAATGAGCAGACTCTGGGGCCAGCAAGCATTACGAAATATTTTTTCTTCTTATTATTATTTGACTCTCCCTAGGCTGATACCATGCTGTTTATGTTACAATATTTTATTAATAGCATATTTAAAGATCTGATGAAACAAATTATTTCTCTACCCCAAGACTATTTTTGTTCATAATGTTACTAATTATTATTAGATATATTTTCTATATGAATTTTAAAATCTTCTGTTCCCTATTAGATTGGCAGAAATTAAAGAGTAGAAACATTTAGTGCTGGTGAAAGGTCAGGGTGGCTTCTATTTCTCCTTTTTTTGAAACAGAGTGTCGCTCTGTCACCTGAGCTAGAGTGCAGTGGCATCATCACAGCTCACTGCAACGTCAAACTCCTGGGCTCAAGTAATTCTTCTGCTTCAGACTCCTGAGTAGCTGGGACTACAGGCCCACACCACTACATCTGGCTAATTTTTCTAGTTTTAGTAGAGATGGGGTCTTGCTCTTGCTCAGCCTGGTGTGGAACTCCTGGCTTTAAGCAATCCTCTTACCTTGGCCTCCCAGAGTGCCAGGATTACAGGCATGAGCCACCGCGCCTGGCCCTATTTCCCTCTCTCATTTTTAAAAATCTATTTACAAGGCACTTACATTACATTTTATTAAAGGAGAAAAAAATTTTTATCAGAAAAAAAATCACCAATTCCCCAATTTTTACAAAATTAAAAGAAAATATACTTTAATAGTAAAAGGTTTTTGATCAACCTTTGGCCTCCGCAAAATGATTTAAAGTTTCTGAAAAACAAAATTTGGAGCTAACATTTATTTTACTATTTTTAGACTTTAAAATTGGCTCTTATATAAAATGGAATTAAGTAAAGACGTTAGTTTGCGGAAAAGTGACATTGTTACCGCATTATGTCATCCACTCAAGAACACGGCACGCACGATCTGCACGTTTTCAGAACTTGTTTTATACTCTTCAATGTGATTTTCTTATTTACTTTATATAAATCCTATGCATTTCTTGCTGATTTAATTCCAGTGTGTTTTTTTTGTCATTGATCTTAAATAGAATGTTTTCCTTTTCCATCAATGTCTGGTTGGTCCTTACCAGTATAGAGAAAAACTACTGACTGTTGTGTATTTATCTTGTATTCAGCCACATAGCCATATTCTCTTGTTAAAACTAGTGATTTTTACTAGTCTTCCTAAGAATTTTAAAGCACACAATCATAAAATAATCTTTCCTATTATTTTTTATAGGCTTATAGATTTTTTTCCTTTTATAGCATCATATATATTAGAAGTCCCCAAAATAATGTTAAGTAGTATTGATGACAATAGACAGCCCTGTGCTTTCTTGGTTTGAGTTGAAATCACATTCGGTTTAAGAATACTCATTCTAGCATGATTAATGCTAGTTAAAAAATATGAATCAATTAAAAAATATCAATTACTAAAGGAATTTAAAAATAAAATACAGCTTTATGATATCATATAGGCATTAAGAAAGGTGAACATATAAATCGAGATGGAAAAATTTGTACTTTATTTTTAAGTGGCAAGAAGCACTATTTCATTGTGTTCTATAATATTTGATTTTTGCAAAAATTACATTATGAGTTTGTATGTAATGAAATATTTGATCACTCACAAATATTAACAGTAAAATTGATAGTAAAATCATGATTTCTCTCAGTCTTTTTCTTTACCTACTTTTAACATGAAGCTTACTTATTTTGTATATAAATACATAAAATAGTAGTTTTTAATGAAAAATATGATTTCTTACCAGAAAAAGAAGTATTCAATGACTTCACATTGTATTGCAAAATTGAAAAAGAAACTCTAATAAAAATTTTTGACCAACTCACCTATAGTTGGTGGAAATTCATCTGAAAGACACAATTTTGAACAAACACTTGTCATTTGACTTAGCCTTTAAAATGAAAAAATGAAATTATTTTCCCAAATTCTATTCTAGTAAGAATAATAATATTTTGAAGGTTATACCTCAAAATTCAATAGTGCTTATTTTTAGTAGTGTAATTATGGATGTTTTCTAATTTTACTTTTGTTTTAACTGTACTTACGAAATATTATTAATGAATAGGAACAATTAAAAGTATTTTTAAAACAAAAAATTCTGCACACCTAATGGGTACAGTGTGCACCGTTTGGGGGATAGACACTCTCGAAGCTCTGACTCGGGTGGGGCAAGGGCAATATATGTAACTGCAACATTTGTACCCCTGTAATATGCTGAAATAAAAAATAAATACAAACAAACAAAAACCCAAAAAACTCTGGAGGCAAAATAAATGATTTACTTTTCCCACATTTTTCTATACAATGAACCATATTATAATAGGAGAACATGTTTTTCCATTTCACTATTTTCTGTTTTGTCTTACTTTATTCTGTTTGCTCCACTACCAGATTGAAGACTCATCCAAGTTGGCAAAAGATTTTCACAAACCATAGAGAACTACGGCCATTAAAAATTGCTCCAGAATTTAAAGGAGACTTTGGTATTCAACAAATATTGAAGTTACAGGATATCTCACAAAAAGTGCTAAGGCATTTCATAATAAATATTTAATAGATGGTCTCTTATTCACAGGTCTTCAACTGCTCTTTTTTAAAGATGAGAATACCGGCAAGATCTTAATGGGTATGCATTTGCCTATAAATCTTGAGTAGCTTGCCAACGACATGAAACACATTTTTTAAGAGACGGGAAATAGTTTTATGGTTGACAAGAGGGCAAGGGTAGGGAATTTTTAACAACATGAACTACAGTCTAGGGAAGGTGGGTGAACTAACAGGAGCCACTGGCATATAGGGAACTATGAGAAAGTCCCAAGTACGAAGGATTCTAGTAGGAGGACACATTTGGAACATAAATTGACAGTTCAGATAAAGAAATATACTTTCTAGGATCTTTAGTTCAAATCTCAGTTGTTACTTGCTAGCTATGTGAACTTGGACACATGATCCAGCCCCTCTGTGCCTCAGATTCACCTCAGCAAAATGAAGGGCAATTGTTGTACCTACGTCTCGGGATTGTTATGAGGAACAAACGGATTATGCATATAAAAATACTCAGAGTAGCGCCTATGACAAAGAAAGCACTTGATAATTTACGGTTGTTATTGTTATCAACAATGTCATAACAACTGAAATATTGGCATCAACATCTTCTTCATCGGTACCATGAGACTCAGGCTGGTCTTTGGAAAGGCTCACTCGTGTTTCTGATATGGAATATTACAGACTTTTTATTTTTATCACTTCTTCTCATTCATACCTTAATTCAGCGATTAGAGATTCATGCCTTTGGTATTGCCGCTTTCCAAACGGAACACCTCCCCCAGGAGGGAAAAATAAGGATGATACTTCCGGGGCCCCGAACATCTTCCATGCACTGGGCACTATGTTTTATTTAACTTACCAGAACAATTTTGTGAGGCAAGCATTATTTCCATCATCTTACAGACAAAGTTCAGAAACGCTAACTAAGCTCTGTGTTATTACCGATTCGAGTCCCCCTTGGAGGGGATGGTTCAGTGGGACATAATGACCCAAACCCTAGCACAGGCTCAACCACTTACCCACCATGTACCCTCAGTTTGCTCAGTTATAAAACAGAGAGGGACCATTAGGATGTCAAGTCCTTCCCAGTTGGAATATTCTAATATTCCTGGAATGGGAGAAACCGCCCGATAGCTTTACTTTTTTCCTTAGAGCATCATCTCTCAACCATTGTTCCTTTAGAAGCCACTAAACCTATAATATTTACCTCCCCCTTCTTAGAACTTGAGCTTTCTGTTTTGCCGTTTTGCGTAATTCCTAATGATTTTATGTAAAGGCAATTTAATTTAAAATCAGCATGTACTTAATTAAATACTAAATCTTTGTTATAAAGCTCATTTAATTGAGTCTTTATGGATAGTCATAATTTTAGAATGAAACATAATATAGAATGAATTATGGAATAAATACAGAATGAAAAATTGTATTGCTCCCACGTAGCAGCCGATGCATGGTGCTTAACACCCATTAAAATGATGTAAGATACAGAAGCATAATTTAATGACAAATAAATTTATGAGTGTCTCGTTCGGTTAAGAGAACACATACGTAATGCAAATTGCAGTTGTATCTCACATCGAAGCATTAAAACTCAGTAAAAGCTGTGTTCATAAAGAGGTCATCAATTTTGTATATTACGCCTACAAGAGCAATGACTTTAATTTTCTATTGACCGCATATATTTTGTTTATTAATGACTGTTTTGCTATTTGCTCATGTTTATTCATTGCACAAGTTTATCTTTCAGCCGAATGCTCGAGGTCGCTACGGAAGACTGAAATGAAAACTTTCACCCTAGTCACATATAACTTAAGGAAAACCCATAACGGACCAGTGCAGTTGGTTCGCAAACTTTGCTGCATGGTAGAATCACTAGCTGAAATTTAAAAAATCCTGATGCCTTCTACTTCTGGGTATATACACAAAATAATTGAAAAGCAGAGACCCAAACAAGTATTTGTACACTGATGTTCGTAGTAGCATCATTCACAATAACCAAGAGGCAGAAACAACCCAAATGTCCGTGGTGAGATGAACGGGTGAGGAAAATGTGGTACCTCCTTCCAACGAGGCACTAGTTAGCCTTGAAAAGGAATGGAATTCTGAAACATGCAACAGCGTGGGTGAACCTCGAACACAATAGACCGAGTAACGTAAGCTAGACACAAAAGGACAAATTTTGCATGATTTTATTAATTTGAGGTGGCTAGAATAGTCAAATCCACAGAGACAAAAAAGTAAAATGGTGATTTCTAGGGGCTGGAGGGAGGGAGGAACGGGAGCTATCGTTTGATGGGTATGGAGCTTCGGTCTGTGGATGGTCGCGCGACAGTGTGAATGTACTTAATGCCACCGAGCTGCACACTTAAAAATGGTTACAGTGGTAAGTTTTATGTTACGGAAATTTCTCAAAAAGTTAACAAGAGAACCACTGTACTGTACAGTCATACCACTCCTGGGTGAATAACCAGAGGGAATGAAATTAGGGTCTCGAGGAGATATCTGTACTCCCACCTTATTGCAGCATTTATCCACCTAAGTGTCGACGGATGAACAGATAACAAAAATGTGGTCTGTACCTCCTGCCGTGGAATATTTTTATGCCTTAACAAAAGAAGGACATTCTGCTATTTGCAATAACTTGGATGAGTCTGGAGGACATTACGCTAAGTGAAATAGACCAGTCGGAGAAGGACAAATATTGCAGGATCCCACTTATAGGAGGAGCTTAAAGTAGTCAGACCCACGCTGTGAATATTAACTGCCCCGCCCTGCCTCTTTAGTACTGTAACAGTACTTGCGACACAGTACTGGTAGTGACCGTGATGTAAACGGTCCCGTTCTGAGTGTCACCCACCCTAACCCATTTACTCCTCCAGCCTCCCCGGCAGGCAGCCAGAGTCATTACTCTCCTGTTGCAGATGTGGGGACTCATGGACATCTGAGGCTCAAGGCCACCCTCGAGGTCACAGACTAAGCTGGGTTGGAACTGGGAGAGGCTGGAGGGGAAACCCGGCTCCAGAGCTTGCTAGGAGCAGAGCAGGGTGTGAGGGCGGGGAAGGGGAGCCCTCAGCCCTGGGTGACTGGGGGTGGGGGCGGCTCTCGAGGGCTCTCCGCTGTCACGCCTGCTCATCGCCGTTAAATAATAGAGGCTCTTGCAATGCAAGGCTCTCATTTTAGCACAAACCTTTGCTGAAATTAAATAAGCAATCCTACCCTACGGGAGCTTGAAATGTTACCTGGCAACGGATGACAACCCCCAGGATTTCGGGTTCACAAACCATGTCGGGGACCTGCCCATCTCTCTGCAGGGGACCCCACTCCCATGTAATCCCCCAGACGACCCAAAAGTTTGGAACGGTGGATAAATTCCATTTTGTGCATGGCAAATTTCTAAGCAGCTCTGGAACAAGATCGCTTAAGTGAGCCCTCTGTGAAGTCTTGCCAATCGGTCACTTTCCCTGTCTCAGGCCAGGCATGTAGATGCTTTAGCAGGTGCCGCCCATGATCTGTGTCCTCCGCTGTGCACTAGACTGTGCACTCATTGAGGAGAGATACCCACGCTGCTGAATCTTTGCACCCTGTGAACCTGGAAGATCCCAAAGCCACTATGTCACTGCTTCAAAAATGCTAAAATGCAATGCTTCCCACAGTCTAACGTCTCCGAAATCAGACTTCCTCTTATTCGTGACAGCAGCTTATTATCAATACCTGCGAGCTGTTCTGCCGTGGGGACAAGGTCATTATTGCCTGTACCGAATACAACCAGCATCAGAAACTCACAGCAGTCACCTCGGTGTGAAAGACACTCCCGGAGACCATGGCGGGTGCTGTTGACCTCCAGGAAGTCAACAGCTAGTAAGAGAGAGAGGGCGACACTGAATAAGCGACAGTTCTGAAGATCAAAGGTACACTGGCACTACAGCGTTTCAGGTACAGGCTGACGTGCCCAGCACCAAAGGGTTTTTATTCTCTTATGCATTATTTTGAGAAGTGCTGCATTACTAAGACTCTGGACAGCACAGAGATAATATTATTTGGAAAAATCTGATGTCAATAATTCAGGAGGCCAGACATTGAAAGTGGAGAAGCTTTGGGACCATCTTAACCAGATTCTTTGACAGAGTCTCACTCTGTCGCTCGGGCTGGGGTGTCGTGGTGTCATGATAGCTCACAGCAACCTCAAACTCCTAGACTCACATGATCCTCCTGCCTCAGCATCCCGAGTAGCTAGACTACATGTGTGAGCCACCACGCCTTGCTAATTTTTTTTCTCTTTTTAGTAGAGACGGGGTCTCGCTCTTGCTCAGGCTGGTCTCGAACTCCTGACCTCAAGCGATCCTCCCACCTTGGCCTCCCAGAATGCTCAGATTTTCAGGGGTGAGTCACCTCGCCTGGCCAATATTCTTCTTTTATGTATGTACAAAAGTGATGTATGGTTTTAAAAAACAAACCTATGGCCAAGTCAAAAAGTGTCATTTTCCAATAGGTGTAAAGTAAAAATCCTAGCTGATAAGAAAGCAGTGGCCATAGGTACATTGAGAGCGTGTTTCCTTTTCCTTTCTTTCCTTTTTTAAAAAACATTTATCAGCACTGTGTTTTATTTCTTCTTTTAATGCAAAGATGCCCTGAAAAATGTTTTTTTTTTTAATTGGTGGAAAACTACAAAGCATTTACAGTACAATGTTTACAGTCACAATTTGTAGTGAGCTGATTTCCCAAAATATATTACCACTCAAGTTGACTTATCTTGTTACATTCAAAAACCTACTCTGTCAA
>CAUYRT010032626.1:0-12304 GCA_963574885.1 Lepilemur ruficaudatus | reverse complement strand
AGTTCATGATGGGAAAGCCCCGTCTCTGACCATCAGAGAAGGAGACTCGGGTCTGGACATCAGCGCCAGCCACAGGGTCAGCCAAGTGCACAGATTCCCCAGGGTCTAGCAATGATGCCTCTGATACTATTTAATATGCTCTTCTGGAGTTTGGAATGGGGCTTCTGGTCATACCTCCTTTTTCTCTGAATGGGCAGGGTCATGGCAACCACGGTGACTGTCCTCCACGAGGAAACTAGCAGGGCTATTCCCTGTCGCTTCTTTCTCTTTGCATCTGGGAGAAGATGCAGAACTACATAAGACTATGAATTTGCAACCTGGCTACTAATCACCTGGGAAGGGTGAGATGACTTTGGGTGAAACTTGGGGAGATTTCACTGCAACTCCAACTTCTCCTGGGACACAGGGGGCCAGCAGAGCTGCCGTCTGCTCCACCTTGGTCTCATGCAGCACCTTTGCACAAGGAGCACTTGGCACCAAAGAGAGGTGCCAATCGAGTGAATGAGTGATGTCACTTGAGCAAGGTAACTCCTTTACACCTTGGTGCCCTGCCCATCTTGCCAAGGGCCACAGAGCAGAGAAGTCTAACTAGGCTCTAGTCTCTGTCTACCCCATGGAAGTCATCCTGTGGTTCACAAACCTCTTTGTGAACTGATAATTATTTAGGGAGCTTTAAAAAATATTAGAAAAAACGTTATTTAAAAGCATTGGCTTTCTAATTGCCTTCTAGCTGCATAACAATTTAAATGGAACTATCTAACTGGAAACAAGCAGATGTTTCCTTCTTAGGCTCCAAGAAGGTGACCTTCTTTGGTGGTGAATACTGTTTTTAAAACCACAAATCTCAGAGTTGATTCTGACAGGTTGAGTGGCCATACAGACACCTCGGCATGCAGAGGGCATGGCTTTTAGGCCAGTAAGACCCAAATGAGAGTCTCTAAGGGTAAGACACACTGGCAATCACAGTTGAAGAAGTGAGAGATGTCCATAAAGTGCCTTCAGTGGATGAGTTGGTCCCAGTGGAGGAGGTGGGAGTTGTTATTCTTCTAACAGGGAAGGCAGGTTGGGGGTCTTGCTGGGAGTCAGCCTGTCAGGTTCCCTGGCTACACGTAGACTTTGCTGCTCTGGGAAGGCACAAGTCCACAGGCTCTGAGCCACAGGAAGATTCTAGTGCGGGGGCTGCTGGGCCTGGGGTTGGGGAGGAGGGAGGGAGAGGTTCAGGGCATGGGAAGAGTGCGCCCTGCACGTTTCTGAGAGCTGGGACACAGCGCTTGGGTCAAAGCTGACACCTGCAGAGTCACCACTAAAGGTAGCTGGGAAGAAAGGGCCAGAGGGGCAGAGGGAGAGGCGCGTCTGAGACCAAGACTTCTCTCTCTGTTCCGTCGCAGGCCTTGGCAGTGTGGCCTTCTGTTCTGTCCTCATGCCTGCCAGCCCAATTTCCTCCTCTTAGTTCCTGTCACAAAGGGTCTTTGCACTTCCTCCTCCACACCCCATTCCTGAAAGACTCTCATGTGCCTCCCAAGTCCCCTCGCGGGGGTGCCATCACGCTGCTTTCTGGGGGTCTGCCACTCTCCCAAAGCCCCCGAGCCCTGGGAGTTGCAGGAACCTGGGAAACAAAGCAGAGAGGCAGGGCAGGGGCGGAGACCCGCACCACACCCCGGCAGACTCTGGGCCTGGGCCTGCAAAGTCTTACTCAGGCCAAGTGGCCAGAGTTTGCATAATGATGGTAACAAGTGGGAGGTCCTAAGCTGACACTGCTGCCTCTTCATGTGCTCCAACAAGACGGTGATGGTGACGGAGAGAAGGAACGTGAAAAGGAGTTCTAAGATGACTGGGGGTGGGAGGGAGGGAGTGGCGGACCTAGGCCGTATTTTTTCTCCCTACTCTCTAAAATGACTTTCACACCTTTTTCTCTCTCCTCATGCCTCCGACAGCCCGGCCTCTCCTAACTCCCTGCTGCTACACTGCTTCCTGCTTAACTGAGAAAACACATAAACTGCCCCTGGTTTTCTAAATACCCAACTACCCCACTTACGCACTGGAACCCACCCTGCTTCCTACTCAAGGACATCCCTCCTGCAATTGACCTCTGTCCACCTGCGTTGCTAGTTTTTCCCTCTCTATGGGATCATTCTCGAGCAAACAAAATCATGCCGGGATAGTGATCTTTTAAAAATCACCTGAGTTGAGACATCATTTGGGTATAAAATGCCCCCATTTTGAGTATAAATTTAGACAGGTTTTGACAAAGGTATGCCACCGTATAATCACCACCGCCACTATCCCATTACAGAACAGTCCCACCACCCCGTGGTTTCCCATGCTGTGTATTATTCCCCTGTGAGGATACAGCACAGTTTGTTCATTTGCCTATTGATGTACAATTGGGTTGTTTCTACTTTTTGGCTATTATGAATAAAATGTGCAGTGAACATTTGTGTGTAAGTCTTTGTGTAAACATATGTTATCATTTCTCTTGAGTTAGTATCTACAAGTGGAATAGCTGGGCCATATGATGATGTATGTTTTGGGGTTTTTTTGAGACAGTGTCTCACTCTGTTGCCCGGGCTAGAGTGCCATGGCGTCAACCCAGCTCACAGCAACCTCAGACTCTTGGGCTCAAGCAATCCTCCTGCCTCGGCCTCCCGAGTAGCTGGGACTACAGGCATGTGCCACCATGCCTGGCTAATTTTTTCTATATATTTTTAGTTGTCTGGCTAATTTCTTTCTATTTTTAGTAGAGATGGTCTTGCTGTTGCTCAGGCTGGTCTCAAACTCCTGACCTCAAGCGATCCTCTTGCCCGGCCTCCCAGAGTGCTAGGATTACAGGTGTGAGCCACCACGCCTGGCCTCTTGCCTCTTCTTTGCTTTATGCAAATAGAATCATTTTTTGTGTCTATATTATAGTTTTGGGATTGTATCAATATTGATGCATAGAGCTATAATCCATTCATTTGCCTTGCAGCATT
The DNA here is from genome assembly GCA_963574885.1 of Lepilemur ruficaudatus. Lineage (NCBI taxonomy): Eukaryota > Metazoa > Chordata > Mammalia > Primates > Lepilemuridae > Lepilemur > Lepilemur ruficaudatus. The sequence continues at coordinate 9,335 of CAUYRT010032626.1, read as the reverse complement.
GCATTCTTTTTTTTTCTGCTACACAACCTACAATGCTGCTGTAGCCTTGCATTCTGTTTTATGACTATATCACACACAACAGTGTGGATTAATCCCAGTGATGATGTGGAACAATAAAATCTGATCACAAAAGATGATACACAGTGTGAGTCCACCTATATGCTCCAGACATGCAAAGCCAATCTGTGCTAATAGAGGTCAGAACAGTGGTTACCTGGGTGGGGTGCAATGGAATGGGAAGGGGTGCCTTCCGGGTACTAGAAATGCTCTAAATCCTGATCAGGGTGGTGGCTACCCAAACATAGCCACAGTGAAGATTTGTGAAGAATCACATTCATATCTTATACTTTAACAAGTTTAAAACAATAAATAAGTGAAAATATTGAGCTTATAAACAAGTATAAACAATTGTTTATAAATTATCCCTGGAGTTTATAAACTAATATTTACAGACACCTGGAGATATTTTCAATAAATAAGTACTGGATTCTGAATTTTGCCCTGTTGTTGCGATTCTCTTAAGGATAACATTTTGCAAAGAAGTGAAGTGACACTGTATGGAGGGGTCAATATGATTAGCTCTTTAGTGTTTCCTGAAGGTAAGCTCCTATGAGCCCACCTGTATTTTTCGTTGAGAAATGTAGACAAGCATGAACATAGGAAACAGTGGTTTGCCAGGCACAGAAAAATGGTGGCTGTGTCTCAAGCTGCATGCTCACGGCACCTGATCAGAATCCTTCTCAAGTAGTTTCATCAAGACAATCTGGTCTTTTATTACGTCTGTCACCTTAGTCCTAGCGGAAAACGATAGGACTTTTTTTTCTTCTATCTCATAAATTCCTTGGTTTTATGTCAAATTATTTTTACTGCTGCAATCCTCTACCTGCTAAAACCTTAGCTTAGAGACGAGGCAGTGAAAAGTAAGGGATAAGATCCGGGCTGGAATTCCGGCCTTTATGGCCGCTTAGTACGGGAGCAGGCACAGGAGGAGTACCTGAGAAGGCATAACTCTCCTGGTCTGTCTTTGATGACGTCAAAGTCTGTGTCCATTTGCTGTGGCCCTTCTGTCTCTGCTCATCAGGCCTCTCCCTCTCCCCACTCACACTGGCTCCCGTGGTCTCATTAATGCCCATTATTGACCCTGATCCTCTGGTTTGAAATATGGCCCCCACCATTCATGGGCCATTGAAATCCACCCAACCTTCTCCTCCTGCCACATCCCCAGGAAGCCCTTCTTGACTGCAGACTGAAGCTGTCCTCACTTTCTCTCTCTCTCCTTCCTCTGATCTCCTGGAGCACATGGCATTGGACCTTAGCACATGCATTGCTGGGGTTGTTCTCCAGCTGATCTTTGTGGGCCAGTCCTGAATTCTCCTATCAATGAGGAGCTCCTTGAGCAAGAACTGCACAAGCCTGAGCTCGGGGGGGGGGGTGTCCCTTGGTGCCCTCGAATGCCCAGACCCAGCTGAAACATGGAAGACCATGTGCTATGGAGGAAGGAGAAGTGGGCTCAATGTCAGGGTCCTGGATTCTGGTTCTGTCTTACAATGGCCCGAAGCCTGCTGTTTCTATCTCTGGGCCTCAGTTCCTGAAACTGTGAATTGGGAGAAGATGGGCAGAGCTAGGTAATTCCTAAAAGCCTTTGTAGCTTTCAAAGATTTAATAGTCTCCATGAGTGGTTCTCACCTCTCATTGTGTATCAGAATCACCTGAAGAACTTTTAAATACTGGTGATGCCTGTGCCCCACTCCCGGGTATAGAAGATGCAACTGGCTTGAGGTGGAGCCCACCCACCTGCAATTTATAAAAGCTCCACAGAGGATTCTAAGGTGCAATGAGAGGTGCAATGACTGGAATGAGAACCTGAGATCGGCATGTTTGGCAGGGAAGGCCGGCTGCCTTTCAGACAAAGCCATGGCCTCCTGCTGCCCCCTCGTGGTCAGAGTGCTCACTTCAGGCGGAGTTCTGCATCAAAGGCTGCAAGCTGGGGCAGGAAAAACACACGTAATGAAGACAGATAAAGAGAAGAGAGGAGGGAGAGAAAGGAGAAGGAGATAAGCTGGCTTTTCCATGACCAAAGGGTTCACAGGCTCATAGCTACTCCCCCTTCCCACTTACCCCTATAATAAATAAAGCTTATACTAATATTTACTTATAATAAATAAATGAGACTGAGTCCAGGAGGCAGTCATGTCTGCATTAAGCATGAAAAAGCTCCCTCTGCATCTAAAGGCTGCGTGTAACGGGAATTCAGAAGGTGAAAGGCTTGGCAGAGCTTCTGAGACAGCAAACCCAGGCAGGGCGCTTGAGATAATGAAATGTAAAGTGCCTGGAAAAATGTGTACTCAGTGTTAGCTTTATTATTTTTTTTTTTTTTTGAGAAAAGGTCTCGCTCTGTCACCCAGGCTGAAGTACAATGGCATCATCATAGTTCACTGCAGCCTCAAACTCCCGGGCTCATGCAATCCACCTGCCTCAGCCTCCCAAGTAGCTGGGACTAGAGGCACACACCACCATGCCTGGCTAATTTCTTTTTTAGAGATGGCATCTTGCCATGTTGCCCAGACTGGTCCTGAACTCCTGGTCTCCAGTGATCCTCAAGTGATGGCATCCCAAAGTGCTGGGATTACAGGAACAAGCCACCATGCCAGCTTTATCATTTACTTGGTCACCATAAAATGGAGGCAAAATCATTTCTCTGATTTCACCGTAGTGCTCACCATTTCCAGCACTATTCTGAACACCAAACACGTTCATAGACAAAGTCTGTCAAGAGCCACGGAGCTTTAACAGATTCCAGTCTCTAAACTCCAGCCCATTAGAGATGGAGTAGAGCTTCCCAAACCTATTTGTGAGTCTGCAAACACTGGGGAGCTCATTTTTGAAAAACATAACATAAAAGAGTATGCTTTAAAGTGTTACTTTATCATCACAATGCAATCTACATAATATGTTATTTATAAGAAAAAGAAATTTTAAAAGTCACGTTTGTTTTATAGGCTATGGAAAGCAGAAGCAGAGGGGTGGGCTGAACAGCCGCCAGGGTGTGGCGGCCCACGCGCACCAGGTGCAGCGGGTCTGTTTCTGTGGATGAGACCAGGCTGGGTATAGATATGAAAGCCCCAAGAGTTTTTGGCATCAGCGTTAATTACGCCAAGACTCACTGTACCAGGCCCCAAATCAGGGAGGCTACGTGTAGAACACTCGGATGACCTCACATGTGCCCTCCTTCCCACCGAGGTGCCTTCTGACACCGCTTCACCTGGTTGATTCCAACACATCCCTCATATCTCACCTCTAACATCACTTCCTGGGGAGGACGTCCTTCACATTCTGATCACGTCAAATGCCCCAGTTTAAATGTTCTCAAAGCATGCTCTGTTTCTCCTCCAGAGATCACAATTTCAATTCATGTTAAGAATTGTTTTGTGTCAAGATCCCCCCAATGGATGTGAGACTTTGATGGGAGGACTGCTTCTGTAGCTCCAGAACCCGGCACAGCACCTGGCCCCATCACAAGGGGCTCAGTAAATTGTTGAATGAGTGAATCCCATGCCCAAGAGAAACAGTTCAGTCTTTTCTGATTGTTCTGTATTTATTTGCCATTCTGAATTTTTCTATCATTAATTCAAGCAAAAGTAATTCATTCCAACATGGTCAGCATAGCTACTTTTTATGAATATCATGAAAAATCATTTACTTAAGACACATTGGGAACAGATTATGCATACATTAGAAATAGCAACAAAATTAATGCCCTGGCATATTATTGATCTCCACTAATTGATCTCCACTCTTTCCAATAATACTTTATTTTAACATCCATCTCCTGCTGCCCATGTGCCCATTGGCTCTACAGCTTTGTTTTTAAGAGAAAATATGTACACACCCTGCCACTGGAATTGTGATATACTCACTGTGCAGACCAAAGGTAATATTGAGCTCCATAAAATTCCTTCTGGATACAGACAATCCTTGTCTGAAGCTCACAGGCAAGAATTGTGCTCATTTGCCTTCCCCAAGCTGAGTTAATTCTAACAAGACCCTTGCTGCTCAAAATAAGGCCCCAGCACCAGGAACACATTGGAATCACATTGGAGGTTGTCAGAAATGCAGAATCTCAGTTCCTACCCCAGACCAAAGAGTTAGAATATGTGCTTTAATAAGATGCTTTGGAGATACACATGTATATAAAAGATTGAGAACTGCTCTGCTAGACCGCTGGATTATACACTGTTCAGAGTTCATGGTTCCTATGAACAAAATGGAGTACTCATTGGCTGGGTCTAGGAAAGCCTTTCTCTTACGATTCTTCATGGAATCTTAAATAAATGTGAAAAGGCTAAAAAACAAAAGGTTTTGTCAATAATTTCCCAAGTCATTATGATTGACAAACTTGCATACTGCTTACAAAATTTGCATTGGCCCTATTCCTCTGGTCAAGGCCCACATGCTTGTGTCTCTTTAACTGCTTCATGTTTACATCGGGTCAGCCCAGGGATGTTTGGTAGGTCATATCACAGAGCTGTGGTCATGTTTGGAGGCTCATTCCTAGAAAAATCAATTAACTTTCAATTAACAATTAACTTTCACAGCAAAAAACAGCTTTAAACCTTGACCTGTCTGGCTAGAGCATTTCATGAAGCTGTGGACAACCAGACAAAGGGTAAGGATGGGTAAGCACTGACATAATGTGACAGTTAGTGAAAACAAAAGATAACTCAGCTCTTTCATGGGCAGTCTTCATGTGATGACAGCTGGTGGCCAGACTCAGCTCACTTTTGAAGCTTTGATTCCTTACTAAGCAAGCAACCATGTGATTTTGTGTGTGTGTATGTGTGTGTGTGCATGTGTGTGGTTGTTTTTGATGGTTTCCTCTCCTAAAAAAATAAATAACTAACTAAATTTGGCTTCTTTTTTATTTGTTTGTTTGGGATTTTTTGTTTTGTTTTAGAGATAGGGTTTCACTCTGTCACCCAGGCTGGAGTGCAGTGGCGTCATCATAGTTCACTGCAACCTCAAACTCCTGGGCTCAAGCAATCCTTCAGTCTCAGCCTCCTGAGTAGGCAAGACTACAGGTGCATGACACCATGCCCAGCTAATTTTCTTTTTTGGTTAGAGATAGGATCTCGCTATGTTGCCCAGGCTGGTCTCAAACTTCTGACCTCAAGTGATCCGCCTGCCTGTTTTGGCCTCCCAGTGTTCTGGGATTATAGGCATGAGCCATCATGCTCAGCCTAAATAAAGTTTCTTGTCATTATCATTTTAATATGAGTTTAGGTATCAAAAGCTAGCCTTCTGCAGATTTGACTACCATCAAACAAGATGAAAAAGATTTTGTAGACCAAATCCTAGAATGCAGAGCTATACGCAAAATGTAGAGCCCTTTTGTATTCAGTCAGCAAAATTGCCCTTCCAACACTGGATGTTACAAACTCTAAACTAAATAATGAAATTTTACAGTTGGCAGAGCTCTTAAAAATCTAGTCTAACATTGTATTTGTTCAGATGATACTAAGAAATTAAGTGATAGGCTCAAGATCACAATTCTTATTCCTCTGGAGGCAAAAAGAAGCATCTGGGTGTTCTGATTTGGAATCAGGTGTTCTGATCTGCTACACCACTCTGCAAGTGAAACAGACTACCTCTCCATATGGAACAGCAACAACAAAACAAAAACCCACATAAGAGCAGGGACTGTGTCTGTTTATTGCTTTGTCCAGGAGAGCATAAAATCATGTATTTACTAGCAGTCAACAGATATTTTTGAATGACTTGCAACAGACTAAAATTTAATTAGTACCTACTGAGGGACCTACAATTAGTTAGGCAGTATATGAGGGCACAGTTACATTATTATTTTCATTTTACACTACTCAATTATCATTGCCATGATTGTTATTACCCGAGTTGCAGACAGTTAACACATAAGATGAAGCTAGAGGTCGTCATTGTCTCTCATTTGGGAGAGAAGAAAAAGAAGAGTGGTAAGAATAGGGTGGGTATCATTTCTCAGAACCTGTAGAATTCTGGCCTCATCGTTTACTGCCATTTAAAACCAACCCTGGCTCGTAGCAAATGCTAGGTAAATGCTGTTGTCACCACATTGCCATCATGGTTTTGTGCCCAGCCTCCTGCCCCATCTTGGATGATTTTCCCTTGATCCACATGGACCCGCATGGAGCTACCAAATCAACTGCTTGTCGCCAGGTGGACTGACCTCTCTGAACTTTGGCACTGAAGTCTTACTTAGATCATAAAGTACCTGCTCAGCCTCTTCCTGTCTATCAAATGACCAAGAACAATTTTCAGATTTGGGTTCTAAGGTGACTGTAAAAAAAAAAAAAAAGCAACAGTTTGTGAGATCCAATACAAACAAATCAGCATGTATGTTGGGGTTGAGGGCGAGAGACAGACGTAGAGGGAGGGAATGAATTTGTCTGAGTGCAGGATACCAAAGAAGGCTGAACTGGGACTGAGGCAGTAGGGACCTAGGAACCAGCTAAGCCAACTTTTCCTGAGGAATGTTCCTCAGCTACTTCTTTTGTATCCGCATAACACTTATGTTAGTGGCATTTAGACCAAGTCGGAAGATTCCTATACAAATCGAGAGAGTTTCTTTTTTTCCTTTTATTTTGTTGGTAAGAGAAAAAAATTATCTTAGTGATTCAATCTAGGCAAGTTTTAGAGCTACAGGTCATCCTTGGCCATGCTCGTGGCTGTCTTAGAAGTCGCCAACAGGAGTCGCAATGAATATATCCAATCAGGATGACTACGGACCAAGCCATAGATGACATCTTACGGGTGGTAACGGTCATTAGCAAGAACGGACTAATAGTAGTAATAACAGTAGCCATGTAAGCTCTGGTTTCCAGCAAACTCAGGAAATTGGAAACCTCCTGAAGAGGAGGATGGGGCTGGGAACCAGATTCCAGATCTAATCCTGGTCCCACTGATCCAGTCTCTGCAATTCTCCTAGAGCCACCCCAACTTTCCCATTGGGCCATAATCCGCCAGGGTTTCTGTTTCCAGGCATAGGGAAGTCCATGCTGGTTCTCCTGTCTGCCCCTAGGTCCCGGCCGCGCGCCCCCAGCTGTCGCCTGCCGCATTTCTCCTTCTGCAATGAGTCCACCTCTCGCTGCCCACTTGCTTTTGAGCTTCAGGGCCCTGCTACCCAACTCCTCCCTCCTAGATCTCAGGGCAGACTCCCAGGCGGCTTGATTCCTGAATTATCGGTGGCTTCACCCACTCCTGGGTTGGCAGACACCAGTGAAGAAATGATTCCCACCTGTAGGGTGGCCCAAATTAAAATGACCACTTCCAAAAGTCAGAGACAACATGGATGTGTGCTTTTGTGATAGGAACTGTCATGAAAAGGCACAAGGGCACACACCCCAATGGGACTACACGCAAGTGCAAATAAGTTCACTGTAGGAAACCTAGGAACAGAGAAGGCAAGACTCCCTCTGCACCCCATGGCTCTGCAGACAGGTGTGTCTAGGCCAGGCTTAGCTGTGCTGGGCACTGCAGTAGGGCTCTGGCCGGATAGCGCTGTCTCTCTAAGGCCAAGTAAAGGCAGAGCTTCCTGGTTCATGAAATAGCCTTGTTAGAAGGGACCAGCAGCTCAAGTGCAACCTATCCTTCCTCTGAGCTTACTCAGATCTGCGGAAGTAGCTCCTTGAAAATCAATAAAATGCAGAGGAAATAAACCTTCAGGGCAACCTGCATTTGTCCCTCTTGATCAAAGTCTTGCCTCTCTTACCTCTAGGGGCCTTAGGAGTGCAAACAACACTGCATTAATCTTTGTAAACCCTGCAATACTGAGAAAGTAAAAATCGGCCCTGACATGCATCAGGCAAGGATGACAGACATGGATAGCCAGCTGCAAAGTTAATAGTAAACACTATTTCTCCCAAGGATGGGTTGCTGCTGAAAAGTGCCATATGGACCCCCTTCTTAGAGTGACTACTGCCTTCTTAGGGAGAAAACTCATCCTCTAAAATCAGAGACTGTCAGAAACTTTGCTGTTTGAAATTATATCAGGTAAGAATGAAACATCCTACTCTTACCTGTAGGAACTAAGACACTCTGACACAAAGAAGCAACCTTGACTTACAACAACCAAGCTGCAGAGGTTCAGATAAAGGTGTCTAGATGCCACATTCCACATTCATCTTAGTAGTTTCCAAGGAAATATGATCCCGTGCCCATTTCACAGCCCAGACCTAATGATAACCCTTTTACACTCACTCTGCATTGATTTAAGCCAGGGGTGAGGAAGCTTTTCATGTTGGAAGTCTGCATTAATTTAGCTGTAATCAAATAAGGCCATAGTCAAGAAAATTCAATTAGATATACTTCAAAATGTACATTACTTTGTAAAAATCTAAGTACTACATACTTAATAATTTCAAAAAATGAGAACTATTTAATTTTAAAATTAACTAACCTTTTAATGGCTTTGTTGTGTCTACTTTTTGTTGGAAAGTGTTTGAATATTTGGTTGCAGCATGGAGTCCACAGTTTTACTTGATCCTCTAGATGGGTATCATCAGTCATTTGTGACCTTAAGGGCATCTTGATTTGGGTTAGGTAGGAGAATGTAGATTCACAGCAATAAGTGGTTGAAAAGCAAGAAAGCATTTTTGGGACATGTTGCCGAAAGTGTGGGTATTTTGCATTTTTCCAAATTTCAATTGAATCTTTCTTAGCATCAAACAATGACTTTAAAATGTTAGCTACTAAGAGCTCAATCAATTCCATCTGGAGTTCTTTAGGTGCCTTGGTGATATCAACTAGATGAGGTTGAAATGCTAATTTGAGTGTGATGTCATGATTCTCTAAGTCAGTGAATCTTTCATTGTATTCTCCAAATAATAGGTCTGTAACAGCTGCATATTCTTCAAATGATTCATATATCATTCCACTTATCAATGACCTTTGCTAACCAGGGAAAATGTTCATCTGAACTTTCCTTTTGAAGAAGAGGTGTTTTGAAAAAAGATTGTTTTTTTTAAAATGCTCAGAATTTTTTGCCACATATCATATATAGACTTAGTTTTACCTTGCAAAGAAATATTCAAGTTGTTTTGATTTGACATGATATCACCCGGAAATGCTGCATTCCTATAGAAACCTTCTTTCAATAATTCACATTGCCAACTCTGTTATTTTTTTTTTTTTTTTTTTTTTTTTTTTTGAGACAGAGTCTCACTCTGCTGCCCGGGCTAGAGTGAGTGCCGTGGCATCAGCCTAGCTCACAGCAACCTCAAACTCCTGGGCTCAAGTGATCCTACTGCCTCAGCCTCCCGAGTAGCCAGGACTACAGGCTTGCG
>CAUYRT010032625.1:0-27277 GCA_963574885.1 Lepilemur ruficaudatus | reverse complement strand
CTTGCTCAGGCTGGTTTCAAACTCCTGACCTTGAGCTATCCTCCCGCCTCGGCCTCCCAGAGTGCTAGGATTGCAGACGTGAGCCACTGCGCCCAGCCGAGAATCAAATTTTTTATTCCACACATGTTCATGAATGACCAGGAAAGGGCAAATATTGGTCTTAGGGATTACAAGGGAGTTTTTGCAAGTTGGAGAATTCACAAATAATGAAATGTGATGTAAATAGACAGCTATAGATGCAGGTATATGATATATTGGAATTTCCAATTAACTGTAACACCACAGTGTTAGAAATAATAATCTGAACATGTGTTTTGGATTTTTAATAAAAATATCCAGCCCTGAGATCAGTATTATAAGCTCTCATACATTTCTGTTAAAGTAAATAGATATTCTATGGAAAGTGACTTGGTAACATGTGTTCTGAATTTGTAAATTATTTATACAAATTAATTCAATAATTACCCTCCTGGGAAACCAATCCTATCACATTCTCAGAAATGTGAATACAAATTCATGTACAGTTGATCCTTGAACAACATGGGCTTGAACTGCCTGGGTCCACTTATACACAGAGTTTTCTTCTTTCTGCCACCTCTCCTGTTCCTCCTCCTACTCAGCTTATTGAACATGAAGATAATAAGGATGAAGAACTTTATGATGATCGACTTCTACTTAATGAATAGTAAATGTTTTCTCTTCCTTATGATTGTCTTAATAACATTTTCTTTTCTCTAGCTCACTTTATTCTAATAATACATAATAGTATGTACATAATAGTATTATGTACATAATGGTACATAATACATATAGCATACCAAATATGTGTTTACTGACTGTTCATGTTATTGGTACAGCTCCCAGTCAACAGTAGGCTAATAGGAATTAAGTTTTAAGGGAGTCAAAAGTTGTACACAGATTTTCAACTGTGTGAGGATTCACTACTCCTAACCCTTGCATTGGTCAAGGATAAACCCTACAGACATAGTCACTGTAGCATAAAATTGACTCTAAAAATGTGGAAAGAAATAAAAGTGTCTGTCCACAAGATTATGCTTACATAAATTAGATTTATTAAAGTATTTATTACTGAGTGGTTATCATAGATTATTTGAAAGTAACTTAAATTTATTACTATGAGAATGTTTTTCTGATAAAAAATAAGGTAAAGTAATATAAATATATATCACGTGATCTAAGCTATGTAAATACTTTATAGAAACAGAATAAAAAATATTTATAATTGCTTATAGGAGTATGTTTTATACATTATTTTTTATGTGTTTTTATTATAAGTGTACATTTCTTTACTAGTTGGGCAACATTAGTGGACCAAATGGAATATATAATTGTTTCCAGGAGAATAATATTTAGATATTTATTTACAGTCCTTGCTGATACTGACAGCTGTGGTGTGTCAATGTATGTGCTCGACAGTATCAAGAGTGTCAGAAGAAAACCACCTGTGAGATTGAAACAGAAATTAAATTTGGAAAGGATAGCACATGGCGAATATTTCCTCTACTGCTTTATCTCATTTATACTATAACTATAAAATGTAAAATATCTTCACAGAACCACAATGCGGTGAAGTTGAACAAAGGATTTTTAATAAATTCTTATTCTCAAATCAAGTGATACAGTGTTCTTTCTCTCTGTGCATACTAAAAACCTAAAAAAAAAATTAATTGTGCATAGTATATTCTAAAAGGGATAATTATGACATACTGTCAGTGTGTAAGAAAATTTACATTTTAGCAAAGGGGCTCAAGCATTATTAATGAGTTATTCAGTAAATAATTACAGAATCACCTTTAAGTTGATATAGTTTAATAGACATGTGACAGTTGTCTTAAATTTTTTAAGTTTTCATTTTAAATAGATACTGTTCACAAATCTGTTGTGAGAAAAATGACTATTACTTTAAATGATCTGAGCAGAACTTTACAAGAAGAAATAAATTATAATTTTATAGAAAAAAGATGTGTTTATTTTGTATGTTATTTTATGCTTTAAGTTATGGTCTGTTAAGAGGTCTTACACATAGTATACAGTCATTAAATATTTTATTTCTATGAATATTCTGTCAGGTACAAACATATTTCTATTAAAAATTGATTCTCTAAGAAGATTACTTTGCCAGGAGGTATGAAACTAATTAATGTCAAATTCTGCTTTTATAGCAGTGTCTGCTTTTACAGAGTAGAAAAAGAATGTTGTCAAAAATTATGTAGAAAGTAATTTTTAAGAATTGTCAAAAGACGTGAAGAAAGAGAAAAATATGTGAAATTTAGTTAACATAGAAATTAAAAATTAAAAGACGTTTTGAAAGACTTTGTTGTTGTGTTGAATATTTTAACGATTTCTATCACCTTTTTACATATTTATAATAGTTAAGTCCTATAAATTTATTAGCAGATATTAAAAGATTAAAATTTAAAAATAATAGTATATCTTTTACAATAAAATAGTGTTGTCACATAAAATAATTCCAAAAACAGAAAGAGGTTTACTTGAAAGAAATAAAACTGAAAGTTTATTCTTTGGAAGCTGTCTAGATTACTTTTATATAGTGTGTTTAAAATTTTTCTTTCTTAGTCTCATTTCTCTATTGAAAAATATGTTAAGATTACTTACTGAAGACTAAAGATCGTACGTCAAAAAACCGAGGAAACACAATGCAATATACAATTAGTTCAAAATTTGTAAATGAAGATGACAACTTGGAAATTAATTTAATAAGATTGGTGACTTTGGAAAAAGAAACAATAATTTTTATGATTTCGTGTGCACTTAATGTTTAGAGTTGTTGCTTCCCTTCCATTTTAATCAACCATCTTCCTTGTAAAAATACCACTGGTCTTCTGGGATGTATTTAACTCCAAAATTATCTTAATATTCTCAGTATTTTTTTCTTAAAAGTATTATTAGTATCTTAGCTGGCCATGAAGACTTGTCCTTCTAATCCCAGCTACTACGGAGACTAAGGCAGACTTATTTGAGCCCGGAAATTCAAGGCTACAGTGAGGTATGATCATGTCACTGAACTCCTGCCTGCATAAAAGAGCAAGACCCCATCTCTAAAATAAATAAATAAATATTATTATTGCCTTATAAGAAATACGTAACCCCAAATCTGCACCTACATATATTGAGCATATTATTTTGTTCTCTTAGAATTAGGTGATTTCTTCCTTGACTACTATTTTCTGAAATTAGGTGACTTTATGCCAGAGACACTACAACCTTATTATTAAACTTTTCTAGGGACACTGACCATTTTACCAATTTATCTGTAATTTGGGGTATTGCTAGTTATATCCTGGCTGGAAAATATCACCATAGTTGAACAAGTGTTTTTAATAGAAAATGCTCAAATTATTCAGACTGTATTTTATATATAAATTTTGTAAATAATTTTATGATCACATTTTGACTTGGCTTTTCAAACCTTTGCTGCTATTTCTTGTAGTTCTAATTTATTTATCTTTTGCTATTATGATATCATACACACACATACACACACATATGTATATATTGATTTTTATCTACGCTTCCTGGCTTGTAACTCCCATAGCACTTGTCATAGTCTTTTGTAATAATGGGACACTTGTAATAATTGGGACACCTTAGGCCCCAGAAGCAGGCCTCAGAAAACAGAATCTCTCTCTCTCTGACCTTCTCCTGTCCTCCTTTCATCTGTTCCTTTTTGTCCTCAAGGTAGGAATCTTTTCCCACCTTTCTATCTTAGAGCTGGCCATAAAAACAATTCTTTGACCTGACTTGTCTGATCACAGGTTATAAGACCCCCGTTTCAGAAGGGGCCTTGCCTCATGCCTCAGAGGAAGGAATGCTACACAGTGAGGTTAAGAAGAATATGAACAGACAGGCCTTGCTGAGTTTCCCCATTCAGTCTGTTAGTATTAGATCATACATTTTTTGTCCAGTTGAATTCTTCATGGTTGTTTACACTTCAGTGATGCCTACCCCTGCCCTATGAAATCTCCACAAAAGGCCCAAGAGGACAGGGTTCAGAGAGCTTCTTGATAGCTTAACATATGCAGATTCTTGGAGAGTGGTTCCCCTTGGAAAGAACAAGGAAACGCCATACCCTTACCCCCATACCTTGCCCTGTGCATCTCTTCACCTGTTGCCTTTGGAATATCCTTTATAATAAACTGGTAAACCGTAAGTATTTCCCTGAGTCTAAGAGCCACTCTAGCAAGTTAATAGAACTTAAGGAGGAAGTTGTGGGAATCCCAAGTTATAGCCCCTAGGCAGAGTCATAGATAAAACAACCTGGGGCTTACGATTGGCATCAGAAATGGGTGATAGTCCCGTGGAACTGAGCCCTCAATCTGTGGGATCTGACACTGTCTCTAGGTAGATACTGTCAAAATTGAATTGTAGGACACCCAGCTGGTGTGCTGCAGCATTGATTACCTACTTGCTGGTGAGGACAAATCCCCACCATCTGGTCACATAAGTCTCTTATGTTGATTGTTGTGGTGTGAGAGCAGAGAAAAACAGTTTGAGTTTTCTCCTAACAGAGGTATAAAATGTATTCATATAACAATAAAAATATTGCAGAATTAATATAGTCTTTTCAATTGAATATTTTGTTTGACTTGCTGTATCATTTATGCTGTAGCACAAATGTTCCATCATCAACTGTACTAAAGCTCCTAACATGGTTTTAAAAACTTCTCCTGGGGTTATAAAAAATGTAAGCTCAGTTAACTTTTTTATTTCACTGCTGATTGTATTAACAATGCCAGATGAATCTTGCTGTCCACAACATTGAGCAATCGTATAGCTTTGCCAAAGACAAATGTTATATGTAATTTGAAGGTCAGGGAAAGTGATACAGTAGTTGCCAGGAAGCACTTAATATCACTTTACTCTTAATCATCTTGTCTTAGAATGAAAACTTAAGAAGTTTAAAGAAATCAATTATAGAGATAAGGAGGCTAAGTGTGTTTTGGGGAGAGACATATCAGTGTTACATTTACATGATGCTGAATTGTCTTGAGATGAAGCCACTTGGAGGAGGAAATAAATCTATTACATTCTCTATTCATGCATTTTACTGTTGTTAAGAAAATAAAACATATCTACTGCTGAAGTTTTGTGCAATAATAAGTAATAATGTCAACAGGCCCTAGAATACTATGAATAGCTAATGACAGCTTTTTTTTACTTCAGGAAAGAACACTTACAAGTCATTTCTAATCTTCCTATTCTTTTATAATTTTATCTTTCTTAATTGAGGTTATATGTTAATATTGATTAATTGGCATGACCTTTGACCTAATAATTTAAAATATTCAACGGTTTTCATGGACTTAATATATACTAGTTTAAAGTAGCCCAGCATTTCACCATCTCAATACCATACACTTATTAAGATTTGACATGTATTTGATAATTGATAAAATAAAGTTAGATCCAATATTCTCTGTGTTGTGAGATAGTGATTCTTTTTGTTTGTTTGTTTGTTTAATAATGAAGAAAAAGGAGAGAGCTATGGTGATCTCTGTAACTTAGGGAACATGAAAATGGAATATGTGGCAACACCAAAAAAGAGAAAGTCCTGTTAAGGCTCCACTAAATAAGGTTGTTGCATAATTGTTCTTCCTACTTTGGGCTCCAACATTTTAGCTACAAACATGCTTAGGCATTTTCTATTCCTTGAAAATATATCCAGTGATTCTTTTTACTGTACAACTGAAAGATGGCTTCATATAGCCTCATATATTAGCAGTGTCAGAAAACAAAGTGTGAAAGAAATGCACATGGAAACTAGAAATTGTATCAGGGATTCCCTACAATGCAATGTTAATTATCTCTACCAATCTTTTCTCTGAGGAAAATTGTTGTCCTATTTCTGAACTAGTAGCCTTTCTTCTTTCTTTATGTTATTTCTAATTGATCCATATCTGTGTCTCATATCAACCCTTGTCAGACTGTACTAGTTAGAGGGAGATTTGTCTTTTTAAATTGCTCAACATTTTATTTATGAATTATGCTTTCACTATTCTCTCTCTCGTCTTGTTTGTTGTTCCTACCACGTGCATCCAGACAATAATGCAATTTGAATGATTCCTTTGTCACCGACTTCCAAAAGTGACTGTTACTGAGTTTCTGCTATGGCTAATATGAAACCTCTCCCTGATTATATAATATGAAAACAATGAGAAGTTGAATGCTATTGGAAATATACATGCTCAAAATTCTCATTTTTCAATGTGAGGAAGCTGCAATGTGTTCACCAAAACCTATTGTCACTTTTTGGACTTACAACTAGAACTATAGTTCCCAGCCTCCCTTATAGATGCATGTGTTCATGCCCGATTACCTGACAGGGTTATCTGCCATCTTCTTTATTCTGCTTTTAATTTGATATAGATAAATTTGAGAGCCTAACATGGCACTGGTTCACAATAGCAGGACCTGGATCTCTGGACTCCTGATCAAACATTCCCATTTGGAGTTGACATGAATAAGCTGCTGAAGTATTTTTTGATTTACCTTTTTAGTTGTAAGATTTAACATGGAATTTGTCCCAACAATGTAGGCTTGCTACAGTAAATCCCTAAAATATGGAACATTGTATAGCATTAGGACAAAGAAAAAAAATAACTGACATTAGATCCTTTAGTTATAAGAAAAGTGGTTTAGAAAAAGTAATGATGTGGATTTTTAATTTGTCTTTTTTAGGAAAGCATTATGTGGGAGAGATGAGTTCAAGAAATAATTGGCTAGGTTCCTGGCAGAAATGAGAAAGGCATAAAAATTATACAGAAGTTTGGAGCAATGAAGTCTTGGAAAGAAGGAATGCTTTTAGATGCCAAATGGTAAGGAATCACTCTGAAAGAAAACTTGAGAAGAAAAGGACAATTAAAGCTCAGCTGTTATAAAGAGCAGATTGATAAAGAACCTCCACCTACTCCCAAATTAATATCACAGGTAACCTCAAGTTATCTGCCATTAAAATGACAGACCATGATATATGATTTAAGAAGTAAAACAGACTTAACAATTATGTTTAAGAGAAATTGTGGTTATATTACTGGCACATGGAACTGATTAGAAACAAAAATAAGAATGCTACAAATAATCAAGGAAAATACATGTCCAAAAATTACACAAACTTAAACTACAAGAGCCTTTTGCTCTTTGGATATTAGAAGAACTTTTAAGATTCCAAATACTCACCACAGGTACAGCCACAAATGGAAATGTGCCAAAAAAAAAGCATAATATGTGAGTGAAAAGAATCAATTATGCTTTTATTAAAACATTGCAATGTGAGGACAGTCCAAGAGGACTGTTCTACATGGTGGAAGTAGCCTAAAGAATTTATAGGTTAAGAACTAGAGTCAGTTTATTTCAAGAATTTAGCACTGTTCAAAATCGTAGCAGATGTGAGGAACTTACATTGCATTAGACATGGGACTGGATTCAGTGACTGCAAGACTAGGGCCACAGTTTAGCAGATATTAGTTGGTCAATTTGAGTTTAACAAGAGGAGGAACAGTCTATACAGTTAGCTGAAACTGTTCAGTTTATCAGCCTCTTTTGTAAAGCATATTTGATGACCAGAGGGTAGACTGTGGTTGAGTGCAATGTGTTCACCCCCAAATCCATTACCTCCTCTTTCTGGAAGCGTAGCCATACCACATTTTCAGCCTCTCCCAGTTCCGTATGGACACAGAACATACACTATATCAGTATGTTCTACCGCAGTGTCTGGCCCTTAGAAACCTCCCACCAGCAAACTTCCTTGTCCTTTCCCCTTTTGGTTTGATGCAGATAAGCACAGGATTCTTAAAGTCCGGAAGTTAAAGACAGTGGAACCAAAGGTGAGAGCAGCTTTGGGTGCCTGAATTATTGCTTGAAGTACTTTCTGTCCATCAAGAACACCCATTTGGATTTCATGTGAGAAAGAACTAAACCTCTATTGAGTTAAACTATTGAGATTGTGTAGATTACCTATTTCAGCAGACAACTGTTGAATGATTGCATAACACCTGTACTCTTTTCTATCTCAGTAATCTGAGTGCCCTATGTTCTATCATGTGCGTCTTCTGTTATGATTCTATGTTGTCTGACATTGTTGCAGTTTTGGAAAGTGTTATGCTGTATTGGGCAGAAAAGGAAATTCATGACTGGAGTGTTTGAGACAGAGTATTTACGTCCCTCTTCAGGAAGAATTGTAGGTACTGCTGTTATCTGAGTACTTGTGTTCCCCCCTAAATTAATTTGTTGAAATCAAGTCATGAATGTGATGGTACTAAGAGGTGGGGCCTTTGAAGGGTTGTAAGGTCACAAGCGCAGAGCATTCATAAATAGGATTAGTGCCCGTACAAAAGAGACCCCTGAGATGTATCTATCACTTTCCACCACGTGAAGACACTGATGGAAGTAACCATCTATTATATGCACCAGAAGCTGGGCTGGGCTCTCACCAGGCACTGAATCTGTTGGCACCTTGATCTTGTGGTCTTCTAAAACTGTGAGGTATAAATTTCTGTTACTTAGAAGCTATTCAGTTTATGGTATTTTGTTATAGTAGCCCAAAAGGATGATGATAGGTAGTATGCTCTTTCTTATCTAAGTACCCCCATTCCTGCAACATTTTTGTAAGGTCATGCAACCACGTACATACTTTCATTTGCAACCTCCATTGATTACCAGGTAGTGCTTTTACTTTAATGTGTGATGATAAGAAGTATTCTCATTGCAGATTGAGTTCACAATGTTTTTCTCTTTTTCTTTCCTCCAGGCTTCTGCCTGATGCATTTAGCCCACATAGAAGTGATAGTCAATGGAAAAACTATGTGACCTCATTCTCTATCACTTGCCCCTCATCTGTAATTCCAGCCATTCTATCCTTCTCCAAGTATTCCACGGTCACTTCACCTAAGGGATATGGCACTATTTAGTCTGCCTGGAGAATTCTTATCCCTCATTGTTATGGGGCTGCTAACTTTTAACCATGCAGGGCCTAATTCAAATGTTAACCCAGAGATCCCACTCTTTTTTGAAGTACCCTCTAACTATTTCGATCTCATGGAACCATGTTAGTAAAATTTTATCACTAATTCTCCAAAATTATTTATCTGTATACTTTACTTATTGACTAAGCATCATAAAACCAATACCCTATCTGCATGTTCACTACTATATTCAGGACATTCAAAAAATGTCACAGTGCCACAGTATTAAACCAAAAATGGTGGTTAATATATATTTTGGAATGCATTAATGAATACAGCATTGCAGATAAAGATGTATTCAAGACAGTAGTTTGAATCCAGTGCTGAAATTGGGCTTTCTCACTGTCCCTAAGCATTGTAAACTGACACTGTGAAAGTCTCTCTGGAAAATTCTCTCCTGAATGACTGAATTAACGAAAATTGTTAAAAGAAGAAGAAAAAAAAAAACTAATATAGTACAGACTTGCAAAACCAAAACAGAATATAAAGGCTAGTATGACTGACAAGTCCAGGGATAGAATTAGCTTCAGACTCATTATCATAAGGACACTTATATTAATAACAAATGGACTCAATTTCCCTTTGTCTCTTAATGCTGCATTATTTTCTGTTGGCTACTCTCATGAGTTCCTCATGATGTTCTCTAGCAGTGGCTTTCATTAGTCCCAGTGCTGTTGTCAAACTTGGCAGGAGAGGATTGCCACTCTCTCCAAGTCCTAGCAAAATTTTATTACATCTAAATTGCTCTGATTGGGTCATTTGAGCATCCCTGAACCAATCCTTGGAGCTAGGAAATATAATGTGAAAACTAGCCATTCACGAGCACATACTTATTCCAACAGCTATTGTCTTGGGGGGAGTAGCAGGTCCCCAAAGCACATTGTGATACAGTTATTTAAAATGGAGTAATGGATTAAAGTCATTCAAATCCCTATTTTAACCACTGAAAGAGTGAAGCATCAGTTTTTTTTTCACGAAAATATTAAAAACAAGGTAATACGTATTCATCCCTCATCATGAAATAGAATGTGCTGCATTTTTACAAATTGAATAGTCTGGATAGGGTCTGATTGCCTTAATACTTTCAGATCCTGGGATAAGAGTATGGAGACTCATCTGGTATAGGGCTAAATATTCCACATTAATAAGCCAATCTAACAAACTGTTAAATGCCATGTTTAATTCTACTACCTTAAAGTAAGATAACTTATTTACTGTAGATATCAGACCATTCCATTGATGAGCCATCAATGCTTGAATGAGCAATATAAAGACACATATATTCCTGTTATATTTAATCTATTAAATTGTTTTTATTGCTTTTAATTTAAAAAAGCAATAATTTGACTAATTTTATTTGTTGATCAAAATTTGATTAATAGGTTGTATTAATGTTAATCAAAATTTTCATATAAATTCTGTTCCATTGAAAAATAAATTTAAAATTACAAAATAAAACTGAATTTTATTCATGTTACAGAATTTGAATAAGTTTTTATCAAAACATAAACTATAATAAGTATAGAGTACCAACAGTATTTTAACTAAGATCACTTTTCTTGTAAAATATTCATAATTATCAATTAAAATTAAAGGCAAAATGCCAGTCACAACGAATAAATATCAAAATATTAAACCAAATGTATTTGAGTAAAGCTTAATGATTTGAGTCAATATAAAACACTTCTTATTCTGGTATTTTACATTCTTTTTTTCAAGGTAAGCCTTTGAAATCAGGTATATATTTTACATATATAGCATTTACATAATGAATTTTCTAAAAGCAAAACTGTTACTATATTTTTGAACATTTAATGTCTATATAATTGCTGATGTAAAGAATTAATATCAGACTTTACATATAATGTCTAAGGCTCCTTATACAACTTTAAATAATATGCATTTTATCATATTGAAAATATTTCTTGCTGGAAGTGTGCGACTTTTACAAATATTGCACTAATTCATAAGTTCCTATTGCTGAGTCCAACTGTATTACTCATAAGGGTATCTTTTAAAATGAAATATATGGAAAAATATCACAAATTCATAAAATGTTATCCTTTTAATGCTATTTTAGAAGTTATTCACACATTTTTCATACTTCTGTGTGAAAGAGATTAGAAAAGTGACCCCAAAAGGCTCCCTTTAACAGGAACATGTTCCATACTGTGAGTTTATTTCAGCCTTCATGCTTCCTGAACTTGCCAAGGTAATCACTTTAAACTCTCATTCGGTATTGCTTACATCGAGCTCTGTGGTTCGTGTTTTATTCGGATCAGTGTTTATAACAGATGCTTTTTAAAATGCCAATGCAGTTTTCAGCCGCAATCACTGAGTCAGGGTTTAAATTCAACATCTGGCACTATATGTCAGCACCTGAGGTAAATAACACTCTTAGTGATGTACTTGTCTGGCCCAATAAACGTGTTCATTTAAAACTGTCATTGGTAGATGCCATGATTTATTACAGCTTGTGCTTCTTCAAAAATACTCTACCAGCTACTGTTTAACAGAATATTTACACCAAAAACAATGCTGGCTTTTCCAACATGGTCTTCTTTTTTTGTTATTCAGGCACTGGAAGACAAGGAAACATAGGCTAACAAAATTGAGAATGCCGAAAGAATGGTGGTCATTTAGTGACAGAAAGAAAACGACAATCAAGTAAGAAATAACACAGGCTATTGCTGCTACCACTGTATCTGAACTTCCTGTTTTCTTTTCTTTTTTTTAAATTTCAGAATATTACAGGGGTACAAATGTTTTGGTTACATGGATTGCTTTTGTACTGCCTGAGCCAAAGTTATAAGTGTGCCCATCACCCAGATAGTGTACATTGTACCCATTAGGTATGATTTTGCCCATCCCCTCCTCCCCCCAATCACCTGCTTGATTTCCATTGAGTTTTACTTCCATCTGTGCACATGAGTGCTGATTTGTTAGTTCCAATTTAATAATGAGTACATTTGGTGTTTCTTTTTCCATTCTTGTAACACCTCATTTAGTAGGATGGTCTCCAGTTCCATCCAGATGGTTGCAAATGGTATTAATTCTTTTTTATGGTTGAGTAGTACTTCATGGCTTATATATACCACATTTTATTAATTCACTCATGAATTGATGGGAGCTTGGGTTGATTCCATATCTTTGTGATTGTGAATTGTGCTACAGTAAATATTCAAGTACAAGTATCTTTTTGATAAAATGACTTTTTTTCTTTGGGTAAATACCCAGCAGTGGGATTGCTGGATCAAATGGTAGGTCTACTTTTACTTCTTGGAGGAACCTCCATACTATTTTCCCTACAGGTTGTACTCATTTGCAGTCCCACCAACAGTGTATAAATGTTCTTTTCTCTCTGCATCCATACTACCATGTACTGTTTTGGGACTTTTTGATAAAAGCCATTCTCACTGGGATTAGGTGATATCTCATTGTGGTTTTTGATTTGCATTTTCCCAATCATTAGTGACATTGAATATTTTTTCATATGCTTGTTGGCCATTAGTCTATCTTCTTTTGAAAAGCTTTTGTACGTGTCTTTTGCCCACTTTTTAATAAGGTTGTTTGATTTTTTTTTTCTTGTGATTTTTTGGAGTTCTTTGTAGATTCTGGTTATTAGCCTTTTATAAGATGTATAACATGTAAATATTTTCTCCCATTTTGTAGGCTGTCCATTTGCTCTGCCAATTGTTTCCTTGGCTATGGGAAAGCGTTTTAATTTAATCAAATCCCATTTATTTATTTTTGTTGTTGCTGTGATTGCCCTTGGGGTCTTATTCGTAAATTCTTTGCCTAGGCTGATATCTAGGAGAGTTTGTCCAACACTTTCTCCTAGAATTCTTATAGTTTCATACCTTAGATATAAGTCTGTTATCCATCTTAAATTAATTTTTGTGAGTGGTGAGAGATATGGATCCTGTTTCAATCTTCTACATGTGGCTATCCAATTTTCTCAGCACCATTTATTGAATAGGGATTCTTTTCCCCAGTGTATATTGCTGTCTACTTTGTCAAAGATCAGATGAACATATGTGGATGATTTTATATCTGGGTTTTGTGTTCTGTTCCATTGGTCTATGTCTGTACTGTTGTGCCATTCTGTGCTGTTCTGGTTACTATATCCTTATAGTACAGCTTCAAGTCTGGTAGAGTGATGCCTCTTGATCCTTTTGCTTAAGGTTGCTTTGGCTATTTGGCTCTTTTCTGGTTCCAAATGAAGTATAGAATTATTTCTTTTAATGTAGACCAAATCACTGGGACTTACCTAATTGACAGGCTTATTAAATCAGTTTTACCATGAATGCTCATGTGAAACTTCTAACATGGAGTTTTTATGAAAAATGATTTCCATAAGCAATTAAAATAAGAAAATGACTACTTTCGGTAACATGATTGATAGGACAGAATGCATTCAAATGAACCAGTATATCAGGATAAAGAAAACGAAATGTACCTTCAGGATAACCAAATAGAAATAAATTAGAATAGTCTAATTATTGATAGCATATAGACCTCCTTTCTGTTTTTGAAAGTTTACTATATTTAAGATAATTATGAGTGATGTGTAATATTTTTATTATGTCATAATGTATGACTAAAAATAGAAAAAATATGTTTTACTAGGTCAATATGCTAAATAACAAAAATTTACCCTTATTGGTCAGATTGTTACAACTCATATGCCTAATAGATGATTTTCTTATAGCATAATTTCTTTGCTATATTAAAAATATAACACGTTTATTTATCTTCATTTTATACATAGTTTTCATCTGGTATGAGTGTTCTCTGTGTGTGTGTGTGTGTGTGTGTGTGTGTGTATTGGAAGTATGACTTAGTGTTAGTGAATTTAGGGTTAATAAGTCTGAATCTATTTTAAGATACATATATGTAGCTTAGGAGTGATTTTTATTGCTGCTTGTTTTGATAGTAAAATAACATTTTTACTGTTCCTTGGTCCCAATTTCTTACATTTAAATCATTTTCATAGTTTTCATAATATTGTTGGGAAGGCATTTTATTAATCAGTGATTTATCCATTAAAAGTCATTAAAGTGTATGGTCAGCTATATTTTGTTGGAAAGGTTTCACTAAAACTTTGAGAATAGACACCCGCTGCAAAATTATCTGAAGTGCCAGAGACTCCTTTAAATATATTAATATTTTAATGCCAGAAGTCAGTAAAGAAAAACAAGTTATTTAAAAGCTTTAGTTACTCCATGATCTCATATAAATCCATCCCTATGCAAAGTTATATATTCCTCAGGGAGCAATGCATCTGAAGTATACCTTTGGTTTTTAAAACAGCCTATTATAAACTACAGATTTAAACATCAAAATGCTAAACTTCAGTTCCTGAGACTAATGCTCTCTTATATAATAAAATTTATGAACAACAGATCATGATGGATTACTTTTTAAAAAAATCAATAAAAGTATTTCTAAGTTATGCAGCTAAAGGCAAACAGTCAACAAGTACTGAAAGTATAAACCATTTTTATATCTATGTAAACCATATGCCTACTATGACTTATAAGAATTAATTTTTTTAAATGTAACATAACATTATAGAAATAATATTTAACAGGCTATAGAATTTTTCGTCTTCCAACTCATGTTTCCATAGTGAAACTGCTAAGAAACCATTTGAAGTTAGCAGTATAATGACATTTAGCAGTTTCAGAGACCTCCAGAATCTACTTACTTACTAAAGAGTGTTCTGCAAGGGACCTTAGAACAGTCTAAGGCACCTTGAGTCAATAGACTTCCTGTTGTGGTGAATGTTTAGTAAAGTTAAAGATGTATGTTAAAGGACGGGAAATGCAAACAGTAAAATTATGTTACCTACAAGATTACGAACTATAAACTATTCGTTAAACTCTACAGAAGAATGTCCTATCAAAACAGCCATCATTTTATATAGTTTCTGCTCATTTTTATCAGTCTAATTGTATTCTGTTGTTTCTTTTAGAGTAAGAATATTCCAGGATATAATGCCACATTCTGTAATCCTATAAACAGAAACACAATTGTATCATTTTTTCCAGTATTCTCAAAATATTTTTATGCAATTTTGTGTCATTTTTCCTTCAAAGTCACTGTCTTTGTGAAGTCCTATAGAACTGGGTGGTAGCTGACATTACCTCTGGATAGCCTTTTGTAAGATCTATCCAACAAAGATTAAAAGACAGAGGCACCAGACACATCTATAAAAGTAGAGTCGGAAGATGAGTCAAAAACAAATAATATTTAACAAAGCAGAGACCTGAACTGTATGAAATAAAAAAAAACCAAAGGTCTTGTCATTGGAAGTAGGATATAGCCAGTTATATATGTATAAAGGTATGGATAGCAGACATCTGTGGAAGCTTATTTTCTTTTGAATGCCATTTCCATATTTGAATGTATCCCTAATTTCTATTCTTAATTTCCAAGGTAGCAGGTAGAATGACCCATTGTAGTCTCCTTTACATTTAGGGTATACACATATGAGCCAGGTGCTGTCGTTCAGAGGCACCCGCTAAGAATTCCATTTCATCAGAGAGAAAGTCAAATGACATTTTTATTTATAATCCATTCTTTGAATGGAGTGAGGTGGAAACCCAGGACAGGTAGTGATAGGAGCCCTGGATGCAGAGCTAAATGCTTGGTGTCCATGGTCACCAAAGTAGTACAAACACTTACAGGCAGTCCTCCAAGGCTAGTCATTTGTGCCTCCTAGAAATCCGATAAACTACTTATTATCCTTTAATAAATCGCTTTTGGATTAAACCAACTAAATGCAATTACATTTCTTAAAGAATATTCCTCACCAAAGACGATATACAGATGGCAAATAAACATATGAAAAGATGCTCTACATTTTATGTCATCTGGAAAAATGCACATTAAAATAACAGTGAGGTACCACTGCATACTTATTAGAATGGACAAAATCCAAAACACTGACAGCATCAAATGCTGGCTAGGATGTGGAGCAGAAGGAACAATCATTCTTTGAGAGTGTAATTGAAAAATGTTACGGACACTTTGGAAGAAGGTTTTGTGGTTTCTTACAAAACTAAACATAGTACTACCATATTATGGTATTTTAGTGTCTAACCAAAGGAGTTAAAAATGTATGTCAAGCTTAAAGCCTGCACAGGGATGTTTATAGCAGCTTTTTTCATAATTACTAAAACTTGAAAGCAACCAAATGTCCTTCAGTAGGTGAATGGATAAACAAACTGTGGTA
This sequence comes from Lepilemur ruficaudatus, assembly GCA_963574885.1. Taxonomy (NCBI): domain Eukaryota; kingdom Metazoa; phylum Chordata; class Mammalia; order Primates; family Lepilemuridae; genus Lepilemur; species Lepilemur ruficaudatus. Next base: position 11,035 of record CAUYRT010032625.1, on the reverse strand, counting down.
CTATGAACCAATAATGGAATATAATTCAGTGCTAAAAGTAAATGAGCTATCAAGCAACAACAAAAAGACATAGAGGAAACTTAAATACATATTACTAAATGAAAGAAACCAGTCTGAAAAGGCTCCATACTCTATGATTGCAACTATGTGATATCCTGGAAAAGACAAAACTATGATAACAAGATCAGTGTCTACCAGGGGTAATGGGAAGGAAGGGAGAAATAGGCAGAGTATAGAGGGTTTTTAGGGCAGTGAAAATGCCCTGTATAGTAATATAATGGCAGATACACATTATTATACATTTTGCCAAACCTATAGAATGTACAGCTCCCAAAGTGAACCCTAACGTAATAATGATAATAATAATGACTGAGACAGTATGATACTATGTAAGTATGTAGACATGCATTTGTGGGAAATATTTTTACCTTACATTCTAAAAAAGATGGACAAAGGTATGTTTGGGTGAAAACAGATTGATAAGATCAAAATGAAACTAACAAAAATACTGACTCAATTTTGAGCCTTTGAGAGTGGTTATGAGTTACTTATATCTGCCCTGAGCTACAAAAGAAAACAAATCAGAATTTGAAGGCTGGGTTAAACAAGGAGCTTTTTGCTAAATGATGAAAGTGATCCAGCACATCAAAAGAAGCAGAGTCGGTATTGTGCAGTTTCTTGTTAAAGCTTAAAATACTTCACTGTTGCTCTTTTACTTCAATTGTGTTTGCTTCCTGTCTTAGTCTCTTTTGTATCGTTATAAAAGAATACCCGAGACTGGGCAATATATAAAGAAAAGAGGCTTATTTAGCTCACAGTTCTGCAGGCTGAGAAGTTCAAGGGCGTGGTGGAGAAGGTCCAAGGGGAAGCAGAGAGCATGAAGAGGGAAAATGCTGAGGGCTGTCCTGGCTTTGTAACAATGCACTCCTGCAGGAAGTAATCTGTTCCACAAGAAATGATCCAGTCTCCCAGCAGCAAGAAGTCAGCCACTACCCTAAGAATAGCACTAAACCATTCGTGAGGGATCTGTCCCCATAAACCAAACACCTCCCCTTGGGCCCTACCTATTAAGACTGACACTTTCAGAATTAAATTTCAACATGAGTTTTGGGGGGGACAGACAAACTATATCTAAACCATAGGACTACCCTCATATGTTTATCATTTATTTGTTGCCTCATAGTGGGAATTTAACTAGAAGAAAAAAAGTAAACAAAATAAAAGTACATGTGGTGGGGATCAAGGAGGAAGAAATAGTTCCCCAAATGTTTTTCTTAAAGATTTTCATCAAGTTTTCCCTAGTTGATTTCTCTTAAGCTGTAGTAAAAAAAAAAAAATTAATCTCTCATCGAAAGACACATTTCCTTTTCTTATTGCCATATTTTCTTAATTCGAATATGCCACATTTCTTCACAGTTTTACATTTCTGAAAGCAAGATGGGTTGGACCAATTGTGTAGTACACAATTTTTATTCTTTCCTTAAATACCTGTTAGTGTGCCAATGAGACGTCTTCCTATCTTAAAAATAAGAAAATAACAATTTGACTAATAATCCATTCTATTAATGTTGATGAGAAAGTGATAGAAATATAAATTGTATTTATAATCATGTGATAAAATGGCAGTAGTAATTGTCAATACTGACAGACACATGAATTAAAATCCCCAAGTGTGAGTTTAAGCATTTTCCATGCCACAGCAGATTAAAAATGCTGCCTTTTCTTAAAACTGTAATATACTCACAGTGCATGGTGCTATTTACCACTTTAATTTTGCAATGTACTTTGTCTGAGTTCTCTATGAAAAAAGAGGAAAGCCTTTCCAATATGTGCTATGGTTTTATTTTTGCTTTTTAAAAATGTTTTCATTGGCCACAATAATAAAGAAGTAAAAAAGAAAGTCTTATATTCACCTAAAAATTAGTAAAGCTTCCATAGCTTATTTTTTATTATGGTATATGGTGGGATGCCAGAGTCTAAAAATAATTTTACCAGGGATTGGTTTTGTGATAAAGTGTCTGGCTAGATTAAGAATACAAATGAAATTCCTATTAATTGTATTGTTATTGTCATTGTCCATAAACATTACATATTATTTAAAATTAAAAACAATAAAGCCTCTTTAGTTAACAATATAACTTTAGGCTCAAAATGTTAATATACTATGTGTCATTTTATGCACTGTATTTTCCCCTTAAGTAGAATAATTAATTTAATATTACTGATTTAATTACTATTTATGCTCTAGATTTGCTTTTTATACTCAATTATATTTGTACATTGTTTCTAATAAAATCTAATGGGTATGAAATATTCAATTTAGTCTTACTATGTTAAGATTGCTTAGTGTCCTCATAGCACGAGATACTGCATATGAGTGGTTTGCAGGCTCTGTGAGTTTCAGTGCCATCAAAAGAGAAACCTTACTGCCTACACTCAACAGAAGGAGGTGACCTCTGTAATGACCACCTTGTATTAGTTTCCTAGGGTTGTTGTAACAAAATACCACAACCTTAGTGACTTAAACAGCAGAAATGCATTGTCTCACAGTTTTGGAGGGTAGAGGCCTGAGATCAAGGTATTGGTAGTGCCATGCTCCATCTAAAGGCACTAGGAAAGGTTCTGTTCCAGTTCTCTCTCCTAGCGTCTATTGGTTTGCTGGGAATCTTTGGCATTCTTTGACTTATGAGCATATCACCAGAATCTCTGCCTTTGTGTTCATGTGGCATTCTCCCTTTGTATGTTCTTGTTTATAAGGACACCAGTCATACTGGATTAAGTCTCATACTAATGGCCTCATCTGAACCAAACTAATTACCTGTGCAATGGCCCTATTTTCAAACAAGGTCACAATCTGAGGTACTTGGCGTTAGCACTGTAATAATTTTTGAAGGGTACAATTCAACACATAATGCACCTCCATAATGTAGACTGTGGTGCTTTCTTATTTATTCTATAGATTTAAAGCTTTTTTTTCTCCTATCATTCTTAGAAATTACATTTGCTTACAAAATTTTCAAGGCTTGAGCCAATGCATGACAAAATCTTGCCTTTTACTTTTTCCATTATAAAGGCATTAAGAAAATAAAAACTTTAAAATTAAAATTATTTCTCATGATATGAATTCTTAATGTCCTTCTTAGGTATTTTTCTTACGCCTAGAGGTAGCACTGGGGAGCAGCGGGAAGACCATAGCATTAGAAACAATATAGATAATTGATGATGAAAGAGTTTGAAAATTATCTGCATATGTAAAAGTACTCTCACTAATTTTGTTGGGAAAAAGTCTTACTGTCAAAATTCTTGCCATTGTTAATTTCTTAAATGGTTCTGACTACATTCTATTTTTTGTCAGCCAACAAACACTCCTTCCTTTCTGTATCTTCAGAAACTTAAAACATAATTATGTTCTCTATTTAAAAAAAACGCAGCAATTAAAAAATTCCTTCCTGCATATTTTTGTTTTCTTTTTTATAGTTGAAGCTTTATAGAAGAAAAGTTTATGTTATTTTTTAAGTTCAAATAGCATAGCATATTTTTAGTACTTTTAAAAAATGGTATTTAAAATGAGCTGCTATATTAGCTCTTATAAAATGCAGAAACAATAGCCTAGTTCTCTCATAGAGGATACTTTTTCTTCTGAAGACATTTTGCCCTGAAAACACTTCTGCAGGGCACCTAAATGACTACTGTTCATGTTATATAGACTGAAAAAGGTCATGCTCAAGCATCTCTTTCATTACACAGCCCATTAATCAGGAAATCGCTGCCTAGTTCTAGTTGAAGGCTTTTGATGTTAGAACTGTTTTTTTGTGGTTGGAAACTTCTGTGCTTTTTTTTTTTTTTTTCCTTACAGTCTCTTCAATTCTTGATGGCCCCAACAAAATTACTTGTGTCTTTTTTGGATGTGATTGTTGACAGAATTGTGTTGCTGAATTATGATGTTTAATAAACTCTGAAGTCTGATCAATGCCTGTGTGTCTGAACCCATATTTATCTCTGTCATATCTGTGCATCTTCTGAAGACAATAACCAGAGGGGGTAAAACCATTCAGCAGCTAGCACATCACCTGATCAGCAATTTATTTCTTTATGAATGTAATACCCACTATAGTGGGAGAAATGATTGGTATTTCCTTTCCCTGGGCCAGTTCATTATTTTTGTCCTGAAGTAAAATTTTATTTTTACCTTAAACCGTTGTTTCACTTTTAAAATAATTTACTCCTCACCTTCTTTCCCTCTTTCATGAATCAAGATAGAACCTTAGATGATAAGCCAATCTCTTTCACAATATCAAGGATACATACAGCTATTAATATGTGTGATATAGGAAGTCATTGTTTTCTGTTAGGCATATAAGACTGTTGCATAATATAAAGAAGACACAAGTCATACTCTTAGACATTTCAAGTAGATAGTAACTCTGCACGTTATTAATAATTCTAAAGCCTTGACTCTTCCATCTAATTCTCTTCAGTCTAATACTATATCATTAGCTTAATTTATTTGTCTCTAATGCTATATATAAATTATATTCATAAAATCATTCTACCCCCCAAGAACTTTAATTATACTTATTATATATTATGCCTTAGGTTGAAAAAAGATTGCAACTTATAAAATCATTGCATTGACTTCTATTGTATTGGAAAGGATAAATAAGATTCAGATCATTTTACCCAATAAATTATATATAATTTTATTTTACTTGGCACTGGTTTATGTAACATTATAATTTCCAAAATAGAAGGTTACTATGTGAGTGTTATTTAGGTAGCTTGCATTTTCTTCTGGTCACTCTCTGGATAACCTATGTTATCTTTAAAAATGTTCTTTCCTGTTTTGGAATACAATGTTTAAGAAAATTTTTTTTGGCTTCATTTTCTAATGTCTGTTATGCCATTTGTCTTATACCATGAAAGTTTCTAAAAACATATTAAGTTCTATGGTTCAAAATTCTTGTGTGCTAAACGTTTAATGTAGTTACAAATTAAAACTGAGAATAGTGATCCTTAACATTAGCCCAAATATGGTAGGGGGTCCTAATGGTACAAATATTCAAATAAATATTATGTATACACACACATTCACATGTGTATATGTGTCTGTGTAAATATAAACACATGAACATACGCACACATATATATATATTAGACAAATTCTTCTTTTTTCCCCAAAATCCATATGAAATCTTAACTCCCAAGGTGATGGTGTAAGAGATCAGGGCCTTTTGGGAGGAGATCAGGCCATGAGGGCAAAGGCCTCATTAATTGGATTAGTGCCCTTATAAAGAGTCACAAGGGATCTGATTTGCCCCTTCTGCCACGTGAAGTTACAGTAAGAAGGTCTTCATCTACAAGGGAAGCAGGTCCTCACCAGACAACAAACTTTAGACACCTTAATTTTGGACTTTCCAGTCTCTAACACTGTGAGAAATAAATTTGTTATTTATAAGTTTCCCAGTCCAAAATATTTTGTTATAGCAGCCTGAACAAATTATGTATATGTAATATATATATGTCTTAGTGTGTGTATATATTGTATATATATGTATACGTGTGTGTACGTATGTGTATATATATAATATGTGTATATGTTTTGTGTGTGTGTGTGTGTGTGTGTGTGTGTGTGTGTAGTAGGTCCTCCCCTAACAGTGTTGATAGGTTCTTAGAAACTGGGACTTTAAGCAGTTTCCCCATAGGCTAATTGAAATAAATAAGATCTAAATTCCTACAGCACATTTCTGTTCACAAAAGTGTCAGCAAACTTCCAAAGAAAGACCAAAACACTTCTAATATTAAACATTGAAATAAATGTGAGCTATACATACAATTAAGACAGATTAATAAAAACAAGTAAGGTCATTATTCATCCACTTACTCCAGTTCAAGGTTGCGGGTGGCTGAAGCCTATCCCGGCAGCTCAGGGCACGAGGTGGGAATCAGCCCTGGACAAGACGCCATCCCATTTCAGGTGCACTGACACACAAACACCCACACTCTCTCGTCTTACATTGTCACGGAACATGCAGACACCACAGTGAATCTAATGTGCGCATCTTTGGAGTGTGGGGAGAAAGCTGGAGTACCAGAGAAAACCCACACAGACATGAGGAGAATGTGCAACCTTCACACAGACTGTAGACAGGAATCAACTTTTTTTGGCCTCATCTACATTATAATGAAATGGCATTGAACAAAATGACATTATTCAAGGATCTGTTATATAGAATAACATATACATGTGTATGTATGTATATGAGTATATATCTATATATCCAACTAGCAATAAGATTAAAACTTTATGGAAAATGTTCCTAAGAAATAATATTCATATCAATGAAATATTCGGGTTTGTCCAAGTTGATGCTGGACCGAAGCAGTGTAAGAGAGTGGTCCTATAGATCTGGGGCTCACACTTCTGAGCTGGCGCATGCTGCCCAGATTCTGAGGAGGTCTAGTAAGGCTGATAGTAAAAAGACCAAAATAAGTTAGGGATTAAAACCAAATGCTCCTGGTAGAGTGAATAGTGCTGCTGGAGAGCCACTAACAGGAAGAGGATGCAAAGAAGAAGGAGCAAGTCCTTGTCCCTCCTCGTGCCTTCCAATTTTCCTACATTGTTCTCCATTAGCATAACCTAACAAGAAGCCAGCTGGCAAAGAATAAACATAGTTTGCAAAGTCCCATCCCTGGCATCCAAAGTAGGGTATAGATCATTGGGTTTAGAGTTGAAAGAAAATAGTTTAACAGCTGGCAGACTAATAATAAGCCAAGAGCTTTATTAATGCGGCAGCCACCTCTGCTGCCTTCTGCCATTGTCCTTGCACTTGTTCTTGTCAAGCGTGTCAATATCCCTCTGGCAGTAATGCAAGAACAGTATGCTTTAGGCCTTGGCCACTGTTACAGTGCCCACTCACTCCATCTTCTCTCTGGCAGTGTCCTTGCTAAGACTAGTTCTCAAGCCAGCTCACATACTGGAGTCTGAGGCAATTTTTGTTAAGATATTAATTTTTGCCAAATTAATTGTGAAAATTAATGACAGTTCAGTTAAAATTTCAAATGAGTGTATTTTTTGAATTAAAAATATGATATAGCTGGACAAATAAAACAAATAGAGAACACTTGGGGAAAATGAGGAGGACCTAGATCTAACTAATATTAAATCATTTATAAATTACAATATTGTTTACAATTGGCCAAGGAGTAGACAAATTAGTGAGTGAATGAGATTGCAGAGTTCAGAAATGTAGGAAACATTTCAGTGTTATAATGCATAATGAAGGTGGAGCATATTTGTGTATTTCATAAAATTGGCCCTTTTATAAAAAATTATAATTATGTAACATTGAAATGAGAAGGTTTTGTTTCAAATTCTGTATCCTATAGTTATTAAATATCAATTGTATGACTTGAGAAAATTTGCTTAACTACTCTAAGGCTAAGTTTACCCACAAATAAATGGGAATTGTATCAGTAACTCAGAGTTATTTGGAGGATGGAAGTTCTTTTCCACATTTTGAGACATATGACGTACGATAAAACATGGATCAGTCTTCACAGTCAAAAGAGCATGATTGTTTTAAAACACATCAAACTAGCTAAAAGTATAAAGAGAATTTATCAGGCTAAGTAAATGAAAAGTCAATAGATTGACTAGGCTTCAGTTATATTTAATAAGAACCCAGGGCTTTTTTTTTTCTTTCTCTGAGTCTCTGAGCTCCACATCCTTCATCTATTTTTTTTCTGATTTTGACAAAATTTCTTCAACACTCCTGGGCTCATACCCATCATCATGTAGAAAAAAAAAATAACTCTCTTCTCCAAAAATCAAATAAAAGTCTCAGAACACTCTTTGAACCATACTAATTCATAAGTACTGTCTGAAACCAACAGTCATAATGAAAGGAATATCATAGCTGATTAGCTGAAAATTCCAGAGGAAGTAAGGATTTTTATTATGTTTTATCAAGATTTTCACTCTATTGGTGTGCAATCCTTATAGCTTCATCATTCTCTTTTTAATCCTTTGTTCTTAGGTAGGTTTCCCTCAAGTTAGTCATATAACTAGGAGTGGTTCAAGCTTCATTTTATAATATCACAACTGTGAGAAGAAAGAGAGATAATTTTCCATAAACAATGATTGAAAAGTTCAGGACTTCATTCTATTTAGCAAACTTATTTTGCTTGTGATTACCTGCCTGAAGTAATTACATTGTAGTGGGTTTAACAGAAAGATTTTGATTGGCTTGGACCAGTCAAAAATCAATTTTGAAGTTGAGGGTGATATCAATCCAGGTAAAGTTTAGGGTGTGGAAAAATGAAGGCTGTAAGGACAACCATAATATCATTGCAGTTTTTGAACAGAGATTGCACTGTGATATAATCACTGAACAGTGATTACAAAAGTGATCAACTAATATGAAAACTCGCCCAAAGAAGAATAATCCTAAGTAGAAGATAAACCCAGCCTATTCCAAAGGAAAATCATCCTAACAGCAAAAAAATAAAAGAACTCTAGTTATTCCTAGCTTATTTAAACAATATTATGTTCCAGAGTTAAAAAAAAATACATTTATTCAGTTCTCATTATGTGTCAGTTGATACATTATTAATATAAACACTGTGAACAAATACTAACAATAATAAGGCCTACCCAAAAATGAGATTGCAATCCCCCAAAAAATTATTTTAAAGGTTAGGAAAAAACATGAGCAAGACACTGAATGGAAGTAGTATACCTGTAAGTAGAAATACTGTGTCAATGGATGTATGTATGTTTAACTGTAGTGGATACGGCCAACCAGGATTCCAAACAAATTTTCTCTTCTGTTATCAGTATATGATATGAAGTGGATGTCATATGTATAAGCTTAGTCATAAAATACCTGAGTATTCATAGGAGAGGAGAAACATGGAACACCTGGAGGGGAGGCAGGGACAAGTTTGGGTGTTTCACGGGAAGACTTGATCATATCCTTATTGTTGATCAAATAGAAGAATATTGATAATATCTTTTTCTTAATATGTACTGCTATTTATTCACTATTTATAGCATTGGTTTAAATTACTTAACTCTAACTTCAGAATGATGTTTAATAATAGAAATGCTTAAAATATCAGATATAGTCAAAGTGATGTACATGTACAATTATTGAACTGTTGTAATATAATACATATTAGTAAGTTCAGAATATAATCATCTACACAATGAAATATGTATCCAATATTGTAATTTATTTTTCTATTTTGTGTCACATTTATTTTCACATCCATTTTGTCCAATATAATCACTTACTTGGAATAGCTATGAAAGATATTTTGGTTATCTAAGTGAATATCTGTAGATATAGCTACATTATGATCCCACATATTTTAATATATATTAGCCTCTTCTTATTTCAAACTGAATAATGACATTGTTGTTAAATTGTATGTAATTATATACTATGTATGCGTATGTGTGTGTATGCATATAATTCTGAAGTGTGTGTGTGTATAATTGTGAGGTTTAGAGTTGATAAAATTATCAAGAAACCATAGATATATCTAATTCTGTAGACTACTTTGAGAAATGGCTAAAATTCTACACATCAATGTAGTATTGGGTATAGTAATACCTAAAATGCTTCAAGAATAGTGTTTTTTTGGAAGGATATTCAACACCTGCCTTTTTTATACTAAAAGACTACTTTCATGATTTCATTGTCACACTTTTCTGAAGTTATATTATATGCTATCAATAACAAAGGAATGTACATCTTTCTCTTTAGTTTGGGTGGAGAAGTATAGTAGCCAGATAAATTTCTTTATGAAATATAGACATATGTAGTTATTAATTATAAATTAATTTATAAGAACATAGTATTTATATCAAGTTTTATATCCTAAAGTCTTGTAAGCCACGTTATCTATGATTCAATGGCCAATTTTGATGTATTAATAAAGAAAAATAAAGTAGACTAAATAAGCTTTCAACTACTGAGAGACAAACTCTACATAAAGATGTAGCAATTAAGAATTTATAATTAAGCTAACAGCAAAATAGGAAATCAGTTCCTTAAGACACAGTTGCGCCTAGAGCAAAACGGATCTATTTGCTTTTTGCAAATTAATTGCATGCAATATTGTAGAGGTAGTAACTAAAATCAGAATGCTTTTTTCCAGCATGATCTTTCATCCTCATAAAGGCAGATGCATGTGCAGCCTGTAATACGCTGTTTAAATGCTGCCAAATGCTTTAGCTAGCCCTTGTCATTTACCTCTTTGTGCTTTTCTCATTAGATTTAACATACTACTTAAAAAACCAGGGGGAAATGTGGCAACATATGGCAAGCAGTAGATGTAGATAATATTCTGTTTCTCTGTTTCTAGGAGTAGTAATATATACTATATTTATCTGCTTAGATTCAACTCCCAACTTCTCTTAATGTTATGGCGTATGAACTATTTGTTGTCATTTCATTTCTGTCTCTTCTCCCAAATCACAAGAATACGTTCTCTACATTATTTTTCTTTTTCTTTCTTTCTTTCTTTTTGTTTTGTGTATAGGGAGCTTTACCATAAACACTTTTACTATTGAGAACCTGTCTCAAACAAGTAAAAAGAATTGGGAAATACAGCCATAAAGATTGTTTTTGTACTTTACACATAATAGACACATGAAAATTTCAGTAAGATATAAAACTATGCTTATACATTGAGGTTACTTTGTCATGAAGAGCTCATATTAAGAAAGACAGTATCATAGGCCATAGTAAATAATTGTAGTATATGTGCATACTCTCATCAGTTACCTTTCACCAATGTTTAGTTTTAGAAAATTCTCATAATGAATTTCTTTTCTCATCATAAGAAAAAAGAAAGGAGGCTGGGCGCGGTGGGTGGCTCCCGCCTGTAATCCTAACACTCTGGGAGGCTGAGGTGGGCGGATCACTCAAGGTCAGGAGTTTGAAACCAACCTGAGCAAGAGCGAGACTCCATCTCTACTAAAAATAGAAAGAAATGAAGTGGCCAACTAAAAATATATAGAAAAAAT